>JASTWL010000403.1:0-165311 GCA_035220575.1 Temnothorax rugatulus | reverse complement strand
GATTCTATGCGCGGTTAAATATGCGTAGATGATACATGTTGCAACGAAATTATATAGGGTAACATAAAAGTTCTCGGAATTTTTTGGAAACGTTAAGCAGCTGCAAATCGGTATAGTTATAAATAAAACATCTACACTTTAAACAAAACATTAAACTTACTAGAAAATTATAATAAAATTAAACAAAGAAAATTACAATAAATGCTTAAAATTGTTTCCTTTGGCTTTAATACATATTCGAAGCCACTTCGGAAAATTTGTCATGATGGTTGCGCACTGCTGGATGATAATTTCATCCCATGCAGGCACGTCGCAGGGCCACTTTGAGGGACTCCGTTGATTTAAACTATTTAAAACGAGGATCCAGAAATCTTCAAGATGAACCGCACGGAAAAGTCCATCGGGTGATTAAATCCGGCGAGTTTGGCGGCCAAACGTCCTTGCCTCGACAACCGGCGGGAAACAGCTTCTCACGAAATAAAAAATGTGTTACGTTAAGGATTTCTCTGTACGTTAGCATAAGTCCAAGTTTACGGACAGATTTAAAATATATGATCGGCACTTAATATAACGTAACGTGTTACGAATTTCTTGTGCGGAGAGCCTAATCCTTCCGCTACGGCAGAGATTGGCCGCCGTTGTGCGTCGCTGTACGCGACAACGAGCCGCGAATGTACACTTTACTGCGGATATAGATTCTGTTATCTCGTCGTACTTTAATGCGATTTATTGATTTTTATATTCGACTTATTTTAAATTTAAATTAATGAGTTCATGGCACGGAAAATTCAAATATTTGAACACAAGTTTTTTGGAATTAAATGATAGTCAGACTTGTATTTGCAAAGTAACGTGGAAAGGTCGTGGGGCCAGTAAACGAGCGACAATCGTATATTTTGCTCAATTTCTTAAAATCTATTTATGACATGTTAACTTATTACCTCTGTAGGATAGACCGAAACGAATCAGATCAATTTTCTTTCTCGGTAAAAAAGTAATCAAAAACAAATTTGTTATTTAATTTTATTATAGATTCTTATAAACCTTTATAACTTTGGCTTGGATTTCACATAATAAAATAATACATAAATGTGATATTTCTTATTGCACAACTAAAAAATGAAAGAAGAGAATTATCCGATTCGCCCCGAATGTGGGGACAAAGCGGATCCACTAGTTTAGGTCTAAAAAAATAGAAATAAATCAATAAATATTCTTTGAAATAAATTACTTGCATTAAAAATAAAAAACTACTTTTTGAAAAATAACAATCTCTTTGAAATAAACTACTTATATTAAGACAAAAATAATTTATTTAACACAGAATCCGGAAAAAATGGTCTTTTTTTACCCTTTCTATTAGCACATTTCTCATGACATTTCTCACATTTGTTGCATTGAATCCAGTCTTCGGTCGGTATTCATAGTCAGATCTTATATTTAAGACCGTCTTAAGCACAATTTTAAGATGTTATAAACCAATCACCATATTAGCATCTTAAGACATTACTTAAGTTTTATAACCGTAAAGAACCATTAAGAAACGTTTGAACAAAAGTTTTTGAAACCATGATTTAAGAAACGCATTTTTTACTTTTCTACAGTTAACAAAAAAACAAAGCTTCCTCTATGAGGAAGCAATACCTGTTTGTTAAATTTTTTCTTTCAAAATTATAATTTGCTTTATCTAATATATAATAGCTTTAATATAGCCTTTTTTGAAACATTTAAATTTATATTGCACTAATTATTGCACAAAATAAATCATTTTATCCATGCACATATATCCACTTATTTACTTAAATTAATTTTGTCCTACTGGTCTTTATCTATTTGTCATCGGACAAATCTGAGCTTAGAAACTTCCAACAGTTGCAAATAAACGTTCTGCTGAACGTGGCTATTGAAAGAACATTTATACATGTGTTCCGTTTTGAAGAATTTCCTGAACTGGTGCACATCAGTAATGCAATTAAATTAGAGTGAGACAAGTATATTTTGTTTTACTTTAACTTATTGCACGAATGTGCACCAGTTCAGGAATTTCTTCGAAAAAAAATAGACGTCATAGATGGTATATGCATAAAGCTTCTAGAACATTCTCACGTATGTCTCAAAGACGTCATAAACATGTTCAAAAGACGTGAAAAGTAGGAATTTTAAAATGTCTTTATCTAAAATGTCTTTATCTTTAAAACAAAACGTTTCTATAATAGTTTTTTAAACGTTATTTTATCGGAAAAGAAACGTTCCATCGAACGTTTTTCGAATAGACATTTTTACTCATGAGAAACGTTTCTAGAAATCGGTTATAAAACGTTTCGGAAAAATGCTTATAAAACATTTCTGAAACGTGTATGTGCTACCTGGGTAAGAGATACTGTTAATAGAACAATGACAGTAGATTGATTGCAGAAACTGACCAAGATCCGTTTTGTTTCGTAACCATGCAATTTGAATGATATATTTCATTTAAATCCAATAAATCTGCTCGCAATATGACAATAGATTGGCAGCAGATTTCGTTCAGATATCACAACAGATCCGATATCATCTGTGTCCGCATTAAACTCGTGTTTTGCCGATAGAGCCTGCCGATATAATCTGACAGCAGATTGTCGGCAGAAACCGAGCAAAATCTGTTCATTATTTAAACATTTAATTGAAATACAGCATTAAAATTTTAAATGGTAGATTTTATTCACTTTCTACGATCAAGCTGTCATTACATTCTTAGCAAAATATGTTATATTTCTGCTGGCATTCTATCGGCAACATTTGTGGCAGATATTTTCAAAATCTATTCTTGACAGATTTGCCTATGTAGGTATAATGTTTATGAAATGATAAATTCTGTTCAATTTTTGCCGACAATCTGCTGTCAGATTATGACGGGCATACTCTTCCAGCACAAGGCACGAGTTTAATGCAGACAGAGATATATGATACCGGATCTGTTGCGATATTTGAACAAATATCTGCTATCAGCCTGTAGTCATATATTGCAGGCAGTTTGCTTAATTATTACTGGAATAGTATCGTTTGTTAAGTTTTAATCGCTGATTAAGAGGGAGGGTGCAATTGCGAAATTATTTTACAAAACTGTTCATATTTCTTTTTTTTTTATAAATCAACATATTCGAACCATTGAATCTTTCCTCAATTAAACAAATTTTTTTCTTCATATGATTGACTACAATTTCGATTTACATGAAAAAATTCTACGATCATATTTAAAAGAATAATAATACGCGCGGTTGTATACATATATCTTGCAGATACATCGGCATGCATGTTTGTAAAAACAAAAATATTGTAGGATCTTATCAAAAACCTCTATCATTTTTTCTTGTATATGAAAGAAAACTAAACCCGTCTCAGTCCATTAACACTAGAACAACCAGCGTTATTTTAGTACATGTACATCCTCTATACAGAACTTCGAAATTAGAGTGCTTGATAGAAAATAAATTGACATGTATAATCATTTTTTATCTCGACAAAAGTCAACATAAATTCTAACAAAAGCACCTTAATAATTTCTATAATTTAAAACAATTAAGAAATTTGAAATTCCTCATTCCGAGTTGGTTATTCTTATAGTTAAGGGTCATGCGCAGTCAGGAAGCCGAAAATAGGTGATTTTTGAGAATTTTTTTTGCATAAACTATAAGAATTGTTTAAAATTGGGTTGGCCTATGTGAGAGAATATATTTTTGTGAATGTAACATAATTTTTTAAAAAAAATATTAATAATTAAAAAAGATACGGCCATCCTCCTGAAGGCCCTTTTAAAAAACGGGTTTTGCGGTGGACAGCTGCTGCTCGGATCTGGATCATCTGAAATCAAAAAACAAAAAGATTCTGTTAGTATATGAATATATCTTGTTCGTGAACGAAGGATTTTTTGAAAAAATAATTTTTGACAAAATGGCGGCCGTTTTAAGGAAAAGCGCAATTTTTCGGGCTCTTAATTTTTCGTTTTTCTTTAATAAAAAAAAAAGTTTTCATAAAAAAAAAATCCTTCGTTCACGAACAAGATATATTCATATACTAACAGAATCTTTTTGGTTTTTTGATTTCAGATAATCCAGATCCGAGCAGCAGTGTCCACCGCAAAACCCGTTTTTTAAAAGGGCCTTCAGAGGGATGGCCGTATCTTTTTTAATTATTAATATTTTTTATTAAAAAAATTATGTTACATTCACAAAAATATATTCTCTGACATAGGCCAACCCAATTTTAAACAATTCTTATAGTTTATGCAAAAAAAATTCTCAAAAATCACCTATTTTTCGGCTTCCTGACTGCGCATGACCCCTTAAAATAAAATCACCCCGCTTAGAACACTTCGCGTGCTCGCGCGCGAAACTGCCGTCGCCGACGACGGTTTCCGTTTCCCGGACGACGGAAGGCATCGCGGGAGCACAACAATCGGCCGAGTCGAGCCGACCGACCGTGGACGACGCCGTTGTATTGCCGAGGATGTCGTTCGTCGAACAGCCGTCGCTCGGGCGAGAGATCGCGGTGCCGGCCAGGCTGCCGATGATCCTGAAGCAGTTCTGCAAGGCCGCCATTCGCACGCAGCCTTACGACCTGCTCAAGTGGTCCGGCTCGTACTTCCGCGCGCTGGCCGACGGTGAAGAGCCGCCGGTCAAGCCGCGGCTCGAGTACCCGCCGCCGAGCACGGCCTCCGGTTTGACTGTGGGCTTCCTCAGGGTACTGCTGCGACAGTTTGGAAGTACGCGAATGGCCACCGAGAAGACAAGGCTTCGACCGGAGTATCTTTTCAACAAACACCAATTATCAGTGATATTACATCAATACCCTGGAGAAAATAATTTATCATATTTTCTCAGAAATTTTGTAAGAATTAAGAAAAATTAAAGACTTATGAAAAATTCTTAAAAAATATGTATAATTTATCTCTCTCAGATGCTTTCAGAAATAATTAATTGGATGAGGCTTTTTGGAATATTTCAGTTGCCGTATGTATAAAAATTTCTTAATTGCACAGATTTTCTCATATTTATTCAGATTTTTACAAAGATACGTTGGCGGAAAAATCTGAAATATTTTATTCTTATTTTGTCTGAGTTCTTTTTTTGAAAAACGTTCTAATTCATATAAAAAATTTGGAAAATTCTGAGCAATTAAGTTTGAAAATTTTTACAGAAATTCTGATTAATAACATGAAAAATTCTGAGATATTTTTCCACCAGGGTATTATAATTTTCCACTCTGTGAAATATATGTCTAATATAACACATGTTGCACATAACAGTTGAGTAGGAAATTATAATATTGATATAATGTCACTGTTAGTTGGTGTTTGCTGCGTTTCTGCATGATAATCTAGTACGATGATAATCCTTTCCAGATTACAACAAGACGCTGCCGGTCGAAACAATCTCGCGTCGCTGGGAATGCCTCTGCCTGGACCGCAGGGACCTCGACACGATCCTCGCGATTGGAAGATTTCGTCGCACCTGCCAGGTGAAGAAGTTCCTCGCTATAGCGGTGGGCCTGCTCGGCGCCAGTCTCACCGAGACGATGATCATGGTCTGCCAATTATTCAGCCACGAGCCGGACGGCGGATCCGCGATGATCCCGCTCACCTTGTTTATGGAGATATACGAGTAAAGCTCGGCATATAGTGATGCCTCAACTCTTTCTCCAGTTTTTGCTATTATATTGATTGCGATTGTCCGAATAACACGTTGGCCAAAATGAATAGGTATTTAGCGGGGCTCGCATGCGACGGCAACGAGACAGACACGCTTGATCAAAATACAACGGAGCGTACCGCGTGTAAGGATGAGAGCTCCGTCGATCGTACCTGCTCCATAAACAGCCAAGACACCGACGTGGACATTAATTCGGAATTGATATCCAAGGACGAGGTCGATCTGTCAAAGAGTACGTTACTCTCCTCTGATGGAAATATTTTTCGCTGAAAGTACTCTATGAAATCGACGAAAAGGGAAATGAAAGTTGTGTGAAAATTACTGAATATATTTCAAAATAAATCATAATTTTCCTTATGAAATGTAATGTAATACTGTAAAATATAAGGAAAGTTGAATTATATACTATTAAAAAGTAATAAAAATTTTTTGAAATATTATGAAATTACTAGATTGAATTGAAAACTGAATTTTTACTGAAATTTCAATGGAATAATAATGAAATGGGGTTGAGAGAGAGAGAGAGAGAGAGAATTTTAATTACGTTTCAGTAAAATTTTATTATATTTTCAGTAAAATATTTCCATCAGGGTCAACTATTACGTTTCTTACGTAGCTCGCGCTCGTTGAGCTTACTTTACCCATTTAAATTCCTCCTGTTCAATTTCCTCTTGTAGCCGATTTGTCGGAGCTGATAGATAATAGTTCACTCGAAAGGGAAGCTACTAATTATGAAGAAAAGAGGGATGAATCTTCGACTAGTCCAAAAGGCGACGCCTTGACCGGCAAAGATCGCGCGGATTACAATGTAACGATCGGTAGGAAATTCTGCGGAGTGAAAGATGCCAATGACGAAAGTCTATCTTCTGAAATAGAGAAGGCTACGAAAGTTACGTGTTATCTGAATGTGCCAGGTAACCAAGCATTCTCTTATATATATCTTAACCGTAGAGATGTGCGAATCAAGGCTTTTTAATATCGAATCGAATCGAATTTTATTTCCTCTTTCGAATTTTAATTAAATCGTTGAAATGTAATTTTTAATTAATATATAATTATTATTAGATTAAAATTACACGTAGATAATAAGAGGATATTTTAAAGTGGAAAAATAATATTGATTATATAAGTTCGTTTTAAAGCAAAAAACATATTTAAATATTTAATATGAAACTAATAAAGTATATTTTATTTGATGTCGCAGTAACTAAACAATTAGGCAAAAAATCATAGATAAATTATTAAAATACTCTAATCTAGTATCTAATAATATTATCCAATTACATTCATAGAAATTAAAATAAAATAATGGTTATTATTATCAATACTCATAGCTTACTATTTTTTATGCGTATTCAAACTTTTACTTACAATTTGATAGGATCAAAAGGCATGTCAAAAATTGGAAATAAACTTTTTGACTGCTACTTCTAGCCGCTCAGCGGTGAGCGGTTAGTGCTGGTCTATGACCTTGCTGTAAGGGTATTTAGCTCTAACCCGTAAACGTTATAATAATGAATGCACTCACTGAATGCATCTATTAACATGGTCGTACTTTTGTTTATTAATGAAAAATATGATTTTATAAAATTGACAATATAATGATGAAACTCACCCGATTCGATTCGATTCGTATTCGAATAGTTCACACATCTCTTCGGACTTAACCGTTCGAATGCCGTAGGTGATCATGATACGAAAAATGCGTTCGCGCCTCTCCTACACGTCGAAGAACGCTGTAGATATTACAAATAAAATAAAACTTACCATACTTTTTTAATTTTTTTTAAAATAAATTAAAAGAAAACACTTTGATTGATAATGCCTAACCAGATTCTGAGAATCGCGGTAGAACCTGAGCGTATTATCAGCACGCTCGCCGAAGTCTTTCAACACGAAAAAGTAAGCAGTGCGGTCGCGCTGCGGGCACTCGAACGGTCAATAATCATCCGCTAACTTGTCCATTGGAATCTGTATACAATTGAAATGTAGGTATAGGACCTCGTGTGCCAGCCGAGCGAGTTGCGAGCGTAACAGCGTGGATGCTCGAGTGCGCGAGGCTGCAGGAGGGTATGGTCGGACCGCGAAATATTCGACATACGAGCTGCCCGCTTTGCACGAACGATCGACGTCAAAGTGATAACGCCTCGTTATTTCGTAATAATGAATACGGAGAATGCCACCATGCAACGTGTGCTCAACTCGCGGGACTAAAATCTTCGATCTTCAAACATACCTGTCATTCGTACGACCTTAATTAAATATTCCATTATACATATCTAAATTATATGTCAAACTTTTTATTAAAATGCGATTATAAAAGTGTTTTATTGTATCACAGATATATCGTTATCTGGTTTTAAAATATGTCGAATCAAAAAATTCTTACAGATCTTCCGACGAATGTTTTTATATTATAAAGTAACATTTCGTATTATATTGATAGTTAATATTGTTAGTTCTATCGTGCAGCTGTACGTGGATTGATAGTTTGGCTTTATTATTAATTCTTCACGCTAGAAACGTAGATAATTCTCGAGTTCTGCACAATCTGCGCATGTGATGGTAGAGTACGTGATAGAATGTGAACATAAAGAGCAACGCCAGAAGGCACAATAGTAGGTTTCTAGCTTTCGCACGACTTGCTCGCCATTCAAGAAGTTCGTGTAGGTGGGAAAAACGATTTCGATATTGTGACGGTAATTCAAACGTGCTTCGCAGCGGATACAGCGAACGATAAAAATCGTTTAACAGGGCGCGAACAATCTCGTTCTCGGAACGTCGAATAGGGTCGATGTCATCGTTCAAGCAGATAAACTTCCTGAAAGCGTTAATACACATGTAAATCGTTCCTATGTATGCGAATCGTTCCTATTATATATGTATTTAAGAGAAATGAAAAATATAATATATAGTATATATGTATGACATACTTCGGATCTCTCCGAATTTCATCGAGCAATTGTACTGTTAAGGAAACATTGCTGGTCAACATCTCGAAAATTTCATTCTTGCCAGCCTTTATTATTTCATGCGGATACCGACTACCTTTGCCGAATTTTAATTGCATCCTTCTAGAAACTGATTCGCAGTTCAATATCAATTCCTTCGAAACCACTGGCTGTAAAAAAACAAAGAAATTGCAATTTTCCAAATCTTATTTTAAATCCGCACAAAGTATTATTAGAGTGCACCTCGTACTTACGAGAGTGGAGTCCAGATACCTTTCTCCGGGTGGAACGTCAATGATATCCGGCAGATTTACCCGACGCGAACAATTCATTATCTCACTTTCAAATTCCATGACTAGATTATAATCGAGTGGCAACGGGTATAATCTCGATAAAAGCGTCCTTATTTCTCTGTCCGACCAAGTGCTAAGGGCATCGGCCGATTTGTAACGTCATTACAATTACAATTTGGTGTAATCATAGGTGGGCACGCTGTACTCTTACCGTGATTTGTCAGTGTCAAACATGTCGAATATCTCCCCGACGGGCACTCTCCGTTTCTCGCTTGATAAAAAGTAGAAGTAAGAAAATGCAAATTGCATATCCTCGGGATCTCTCACTTTGTGACTAGACGTTTTCTTAAATTCAAGATCAAACTTCTCCTGCATACTATTTACGATCCACTTATCTACCAAGTGCGGCATATGCGCTGGCACTCGCCTCCGTTCGAGGCTGTAAGCGGCGTTGTATATCTTATTAACGTATAACAAAGACTCCGCATAAGTGTCCAATCCTCGTGCATTGCGTTTCCACTGATTTGGATATGCGAATTTATCGAACTTAACAGAATTGTTGGATTGCGCCGCATTCATGATATTGCGATAACGTTTTAATCGTTTGATACGATATGCAGTTTTGTTCGAGGCATTTACGTGTAAAAGTTTGGAATATACTGTCTTCAAATTTCTTATAGATTTATACTTTTCTCCATCGTTAATTTTTATACTTCGTGCTTGTAATTCCTTAGAACTGCTATTTCCGAGATTGTGAAACGTTTGGATTGGCGTAGAAGTAGTACTGAGATTATACAAATGTAATGTTTGAATTGTGGACATTAACATATCCTCTGGCGATGGACGAATGACGTTTCTATTGCGTAAGATGCTTAACAGTTTCAGCTCGTTATTATTGTTTTCACGAGAATCTTGTAGATACTTGTACGGATAGTCATCTTCCTCTTCCATCATCTCGCTATCTATAGGGACATCAGTCATTTGGCAATCTCCACCTATGCAATCCATCGAAATACACAACATTCTTTCAGATAACGTTTAAAAAATACATACTTGTACATATCGTCATTAGAAAAAGATAATTTAGATAATTACCGTCAAATTCGCACAATGTCGTATTACAAGCGTGATCACACGATCCATCGCCAACCCATGCCCACGGACAGATCTCGGAGCAATCGGGAACCCACCACGCCAGATATACCTTTTGTCCGCCCGCTTGAGTTATAAAGTCCTCCGGCCATATTTCGGCACCTAACATGACGTCGTCGTTAAAATACAAGAACTTATCAGAGACTCCAGGTATCCTGGAAGAAGAGAGATATTGTTGGTTGTCTGTGCACCCCTGCTGTGTTCATGTGCACATAATGTATTTCATATTTCCAAGCACCTATGAATATGACTTTCAATAGCAGGACTAGAAAAGGTTGGTAAATCACTTTTATTCAGAAAAATGTCTTCGTGAGTGACCAAAGTCACCCGAGGATTGTCCATATCGAGCCAGCTCGGTATTTGGCCGTTGGTAACGATGTAAACGTGCCTCACCCAGGGTGCATACATTTCCAATGATCGCAACGAATAGCGCAGCTCGTCTTTGTCACTGAATCTCGAAGCTGCGACACTGAGATCCACAACTGGCACATGTTTCTGAAGACTTTCTAAAAATAGCGAATCAGATCCGTTTACCCAGGTGTAAACCACGTCTATGGGGACGTGCTGGCACAATTTGTTTTGGAAAGATTTTCCCAGGATATTGTCGTTGAAGGAGTGAAAGACCGCCTCATACTTTTCCTTGCTCCATACCAACCATACCTGCGCAACAAAGTCAATTGAAGTCTATCGAAGTTTCAACTTGTTAGATATTCCAATATGTAAAATATTATGTTGATAATGTACATGCTGAACGAAACATTTCAATCGGGAGACCAAACAATTTGGAATATACATAACTTTCGTTGTAAAACGTTGTTACCTGGACGTATTTATTATACGACGTGCATAAAGCAAATAAAATGTTGTATTCTAACCTCTCCAAAGTGTACTATGCCGATGAATATGCAAGTAAACGCCACCAATATCACGAGCAATGAGTACTTATACGAGAGCAAGTCGTAACACCGTCGCTGTATTAACTTCCATGTGCTCATTATATTGATAAAGACGTTAGATGCAATTAGCATCGCTATGTTCAATCGAAGGGTAGGACCATGCGGTGCTGCGCACTGTTGCGCGCTGCGCACCGTGTGGGAACTGTGGGTGTGGGCACACTGGGCACTGTGGGCCCACAAATATTTAAAAATAATGAACAAATATTTCGTTCACTTAATCTAACCTGATTTATCTTTAACGAAATTCTGCTTTTTTACAGCTTATAGTACAGGAAAATTAGGATTTTTCTGCGGAATAATTCGCATGTAGCTAAATTTTTGCATGGACTTTTATTTCGTCGTTAAGAACAATATGTGAAAAGTCCCCATCGATGTGACCCCTGCTAAAAATTTTACAGATGGTCAAAGGTAAAGAAAAACAGTTTTTCGCGAATATTTCTTTATTCATTAGTCTTACGGCAAAAATAGTTATTACAAAATTTGTAGCTTATAAAATTCTCTACAAAAAATGTTCTATAAGTTTTTTTTGTACAAGCAATACTTTTCACGTAATAAATTTTGCAAGATATACGCTGCGGGGTAAATTTACGGGGAGCGCTGACAGATGTCAAATAAATTGAAGCGTCGCACGCGCGCACAAAAAATGTCATATCTTTTGAACAAATCATCGTACGGAAATGATCAAAGAATCGTTGAAAAGCTGAAACTTTCAGCTTTTTAATGCAATTTGGTTCGTTATTCTACGACAATTTTTGAAAATTCTACGATGGTTTAAACAAAATGTTACATGCATTTTTTGCCTTTTTTCAAAAAATCAGCCACAAGTAGGTTCCAAATTGTTTTAAAAAAAAATGCTAGCAGGATATTATAGTATATACTTCATACTTTGACCCTACCAGAAGAAAAAAATTACAAAAATTTCTTGCTTTAAAATCAAGCTATTGACATTTTCAGTAGGTAATTTTTAAAATTTTTGATGAAACGTTAAAATTAAAATCGTCATAACTTGGCAAGAAATTGCGCTAGAAAATTTTTTAAAAAAGCAATTGAAAGCTTGGAATGTTTACTTTTAGGTCCTACATCGCAATAATCTGCCATTTTTTTGAATTTTTATTTATTTATGTAAATATGCGAGAGCCAAATTAATAAATATCTACTAATAATTATACATAAAAAAATAGGCTTCCTCATAAGAGGAAGCTTTATATGAGCGAAATAAAATGTTGATTAAGCAATGTGCAAATTTATAATTTGCATACTTGAAAATTGTGAGGAAGTAATGTTCAAATTTATAATTTGTACACTTAAAAATTATGAGGAAGCAATGTGCAAGTTTCTACTTGCCTATACTTAAAAACTATGAAGAAGCAATGTGCAAGTTTCTACTTGCACACTTAAAAACTATTGTTCTAAAATGGATCTAAAATTAATAGGGGAAACCACTGTGACGGCCGGAAAAAATACTATATAGTGAATATTTTTCGCGAGAAATAGGTAATAAATTTAATAAAATTGGTTTTCTATTTCTTCAAAGTACATAGGTATATTGAATATATTGTACAATATATTAAATATATTGTAAAAAAAACCGTTAAAAAATATTAATATTTGCGCCTTCAGTGTATGGTGCCATATATACCTCCCCAAAAAAATCGTGGGTGCGCGGGCGCTCGTGCTCCGTCAGAACGGGATATTTGAAATAAAAAAAATTTGGTGTCATTTTAAACTATATTACGAATGTAGTTTCAGTTAATGGATTTTTTGAAATATTTAGATATAGATTAATCTTTAACAAAATGGCGCAGTTCTAAAAAAAAGGTCGAAATTTAGCCGAAAATTTTGTCACTGTAAATTGTTTTTCAAAAACTAATTGTCCAATCAAAAAAATCATACGCTTAACTAAACATAATTTTGTTATAAACATTCCGTCCACAAGTCATTCGGATAAAAATTGGCCGAGATATGCGAGCGCTACGAAATGCAACGGTCGTTGTCTAGAGGCTTTGCGAGCACAGGAGAGAACAATAAAAGAAGGTCAAAGGGACTGTTAAGAGAACTACTGAGAATCGTCGATTAGAAGTAGGCAACTTGAAGCGCCAAATATTTTCAGGTAGCGTGCGGCCTCGTGCTACTCCAAGAAAACTGCAGCAACTCCATTAATATTGCGAATTTCAATAAAACGTTAGAGATACCCAAGGAGCGCCAATGCGCATATAACGTGCTTTTAATGCGCGTACAATTGCATTGGCTTCAAAACTACATTAATTGTGTGTTCAAAATGCGTGCATTTAAATGCGTAATTAATGCAAATTGAACATTTGATTTATAAATGACAGGTTTTATATTATATTTAAATACTAGCTTTTTCGCCCGCGCTTCGCGCGGGCTCAAAAGCTCTTCCTTCTTTTCCTCGAATAGTAATATTTACCCTAAAAAAAATTTGTTTTAAAAAGGGACCTTTTTTAGACAATTTTGTATGGGGGCCCTTTGTCCCCGGGCTCAGATTCCTTTCCAAAACCCTCTACGGTCTAAGTTAGAGTATCATGAGATAATATATCAAATTCGGTTGTTCTAATTTGAAAACTGTGAGAGTAGAATAATAATATCAGAAATTAAATTAATCATCAAATTCTAAACGCAACTGATGCTAAGAAACATTCTTTCCCAGCAGACCTTTTCCCCTCGCTTCGACTCCTTCCCAGAACCTTCTACGGGCTAATTTATTAGACAGTAGACGATGTTTTTTCCCCGAATAGTAATATTTACCCCCAAAAAATTTTTTTATTTTTATTTTTGTTTTCTCATATTAATTTATTCTTCATCGACACCATCCCCGAAAAATTAGACAAATTTTGGTACCGGTTTCCAGAAAATCGGTCCATTAATGTATGAGTAGTTCGCGATCAGACAGACAGACAGACATTAGAAAAATTTTGGAACCGGTTTCCCAAAAAAACATTTTCGTGAAAAATAAAACTTTTTTTGAAAAAAGAAACCATAAAAATTATGTATATTTCCCGAAAAATTTCGGAACCGATTTCCAAAAATAATTCTTTAAGATTCGGTTGAAAAATCGGTAACAAAAAATAATACACTTCATTGCTATACCCAGAAAATTCTACCCCTGTTTCATATATAATTCTTTAAAATTCGGTCTATTAACGAATGAATAGTTCGTGGTCAAACTTTCTTTTTGAAAAAAGGTACCCTAAAAATTACGTATATTTCTCGAAAAATTTTGGAACCGATTTCCAAAAAATCGCTAACAAAAAATAATACACATCATTGCTATTCCCAGAAAATTCTACTCCTGTTTCATATATAATTCTTTAAGATTCGGTTGAAAACTGTACATTTGCATAGCGGACAAACATACATACATTTTTTCAAGAAAATCGGTTCATTAATGAAAAATTAAACCCATCGACATCATCCCCGAAAAATTAGACAAATTTTGGCACCGGTTTCTAGAAAATCGATCCATTAATGAATGAGTAGTTCGCAGTCAAACAGACAGACAGACAGACAGACATTAGAAAAATTTTGGAACCGGTTTCCCAAAAAGTTGGTAATCATGCCACGTGGTCATGAATAACTTCGCACCAGAAAGCATTCCTATGAAATTGGCAACAATCATGCGCCAGAGTAACGTCGCCTCTCCATTATTTTCATGAACGCGGGATATCTTTTTAAACATATATATTTACCCTGTTTCATATATAATTCAATTTCCGAACCGATTTCCAAAAAATCGGTAATAAAAAATAATACACATCATTGCCATCCCGAGAAAATTCTACTTCTGTTTCATATATAATTCTTTAAGATTCGATCCATTAACGAATAAAAAAAATTTTGGAACCGGTTTCCCAAAAAATCGGTAATGATGCGGTTCTGAAAATACACCTACGATCTAAGTTAGAGTATCATGAGATAGTATACCAAATTTGGTTGTTCTAATTTGAAAACTGTAGATTTGCATAGCGGACAAACATACAAACATACATTCATTTTTATATATATAGAGAAGTAGCTTCTTACTCATTATGAAACATTTTATTTAAATTTTTAAATTTTATATAAATTAAATTTTAAATAAATCGTTCCACTAACTATCTTTGTTCTTATTTCTGCGTTTAAAGCATCAACGGGTAGATGCACATGTAGACTCTTAGATTCCCTATAGGGTAAGCAAGTTGGTGGAGCTTCGGTTGTCCATAGTGAACTCTACACAGATAAAAGAACATTCTTATTTAGAGAATATCTTTATCTTTAACATGTAATTCTTAAAACGAGATTATACGCTATATAATCTTATTTCAAGATTTACATGTCAAAAATAAAGATATTCTCTAAATAAGACTGTTCTTTTCTTCTGTGATAGCTGTACTGGAATATGCTTATAGTAATGCGTAGAATAATTAAATTATTGGTTTAATAATCCAGATATTAGGTCTAATAATAATACAATTGAATACACTACTTATGTTTTTAGCACCCCGTGATATCACTTTAATTGAAGCAATAGTTTTTTTTCCTCAGTGTAGGTTGCACTCAACGTCCATTTCTTTCTCTGTCTGGACACAGTGGACACTGAGCAACCTATCCCTTTTTTCTTCGTGTCCGGCCTCTAAACATTGTAGTGAGCATTCCAATATAGTACAGAGTTCACTAGTTGTCCGATTGAGCTTCTCGATCAATGAGCGTAGGTGCACTTTTTGGTATGCGCTGTCATAATATGCATTAAATGCGCATATAATGCGGGACAAATATGCGCTTTAAATGTGCATTTACGACCCGCATTTAATGCGAAGTTTAATGTACATTCAAAGCGCATTATACGCGCATTGGCGCTCCTTGATACATATTTTCAAGACCCCAAACATTAAGAAAATGCAAAAAATTCGATTTTTTGAAACCGCTATAGCGGTTCCCCCCCTTAATGCAAAATTAGCCAAGTATTTTATTACTTACAATAAAAGACCTCAAAAAACTTATCTGTCTAATGACTGTTGTGCCCGTAGCCGTTAGGAAGGGACTTTGTCGGAATCGATGTAGGCACCCAAAGGATTAAGAGTCACGCACTAAACGACACTCTGTACTTTACAGTAAAAGAGGATATATGTATAATATTTTTGCTCTCACTTATTCACAAAGGATTTAGTAACAATATGTTTATACGCGAAGTGTTACGTTCAAACCCCAGGATTCGGGAAATTATTACTGGAAAGCGAAGGAAAAGGCTAACCACGCGGGAAAAAATGGAAGAGATCTGAACAGACTTGAGCAGATCTCATTAGATCCGATCCACTCAGATCTGGTTTGATCAAAATATTGGCCCTATCTGATCAGATCCAATCAGACATGAGTTAGATCTGATCCGATCCGGTGTCCATCCACTGCAGAAAATTGTTGTTTTCAAATGTTATTTTTTAAATGTGCCACTTTATTATAAAAGTGGACTCCACGATACAAAAGTTGTGCCGTTCCACGATTTACATAACTTGGCGCAACTTAGCATGACACTGCCGTGTCTGATACCGTTCTTATACCACTGTTCATCAAATTTTAAATACGAGAATCAGATTCCGTCGGATGCTATCTATCGGATACTTTGAAATGCAACATTATGATCTGATCATATATAATCTTATATGACTATATAAGTTTATATGTGATTATATTATTTTATCAGTTTAAATTATAAGGTATGTTTGCAAAATAATTTTAAAGATTTATGTTTTATATATACATATATACATTGATCTTTTATATTTACCTATTATTAATTAATTTTGCATGGTACTTTTTTAATGGAATATTTATAATAAATTATAAATATGGTGTCGAAATTAACAATTATTATCAAATTGGCAGAGACTATATTTATATGTTATAACATATTATATATGTTAATGTTTCAAAATTGAGAAAACTATTTTTAATATAAAAATCAATTGATTTTTTGACCAAAAATCATTTAAGCTTCCCCTTTACAGAGTTAATATTATATTTGATATAATGTCCAACATTGGGTGTAAAAATTAATAATGGACGATTTGAGAACGAAATTTTTATAAGTTCTATACTGACGAGATCTGCTCAAATCCGGCAAGATCGGAAGAGATCTGATTGGATCAGCAACACAACTTTGTAAGCCAAGATTGGTCTTATCTGGTGAGATCAAGATATGTCTGACTAGGTCTGCTCAGATTCGGCAAGATCGGAAGAGATCTGATTGGATTAGCAACACAACTTTGTAAGCCAAGATTGGTCTTATCTGGTGAGATCAAGATCTGTCTGGCTAGGTCTGCTCAGATCCGACAAGATCTGAGGCGTAATGTCTGCTCGTACTTCAGGAGATCTGAAGCAATCAGATAATGTCCGATTAGATCGGAAGAGATCCGATTGGATCTGCGATTCAATATCGAACGGCAGCAATGATCAGATTTGGTGAGATCGGATTACAGTTCAGCATATCTGGCTGCACGTGATCAGATATGGCCATGCAGATCTGGCGAGATAAAATTGTATCCAATCAGATCTGACTTTACTTGAATTTCAGATCTCGTTGTATCTCATTTTATCAAATCAGACATGGTCAGATCTCCATTTTTTCCCGGGCAGAGAGATGGGAGTATGAAAGGACGCAAACAGATACCTAAGTACTTTGTCTCTCGCAAATACATGCACAAATACACATGGCACTGAGGCACGTGCCGCGAATCAAACGCACTTTTCAATGGCTCACGATGGGTCCACGTCTCGTAGGGCGCCTTCCGTGAACAGGTCGTCGGTCCTGTTTTAGGTCAAGGAATTTAATCCTTTTAACTTGGGATCGGACCTTGTGCGATTTCGAGAGCGGGAAGCGGGAAGAGTAGTGGGTGAGATCTTATTAGTTTATAAATAAATGGAAATTTATAGAGAGTTTCTGGTTAACAACAATAAAAACATTTATTATAAAATTAGGGTGAAACTGACTAATGACATAAAATAATGAGAATCAGGCAACTATACAAATAATAAATAACTGTGGATGAGGTGTGTATGTGTAGAATGTATGTATGAGGCATTATTTATGAAGTGATCCACTCAAATTTTCAAAGTTTTCCGATTATGCTGAAATTTGCACAAATTGGAGTCTTATCAGAACTAAAATTATTGCCCAAATTTTTTTACCCACGTCCAACGGTTTGTCTACTTACAGGGGTTTGGATTTATATCATTTGAGCCATCGCGTCGAACTTTAAACGCTGATAAATTTTAGTAAACTACTCCGATTTTAAAAAACAAGGTGTCATTTTGAAAGGTCTTTTTATGCCCTTTAATGCTATAAAATTAGTTCTTTTTTAAAGACAAAATTTAGTTAAGATTTTTGAAGGTAACGATAAAAAATCGTTTTCCGAGGCGAAAATATATGTCATACAAATGCTCAAAAGGTAGGCGTAGCACTTGTAGCATTTAATTATATTAAAAAGACCAGTGCTCCAAAAGCTGCTTTTTGAAGAAATACGACTTTAGAGCATGTGTAAGTGCTCAAAATGCTATTTTATTGTCCTGAATTTCATGCTACGTGTGATTCATATGCTCCGTGTGCTGCTGACGGCATGAGTTACAAATGCTCTCTGTACTCGAAAATTTGGCAACGCACACTACCCTTTCATTCTTAGGGAGGGAAGAGAACCAAAAAGTACAGCCCAGTCTATATTTTCTCATATGCTGTTCTATTGAAGTAAGAACTATCACATTTACAAGAAGGAAATAGTAATAATTTGCCAATCAAACGTAATTGTGTATAATTATATTTGTTAAATGTAGTAGTTCTTTTATTTAATAAAATAGACACATACATATAATTGAAAATAGTAAACTCGACTGTATTTTCTAGCTTTCTCTCCTCCTCCTCCCTAAGAACGAAAAGATTATTGTGTGCATCACCAGAATTACGCGTGCTATTTTAAGTCTAAACATTGTAATTTTATTCAACAGATATTAAGAAAGTAATTTCACTGTTAAAATATTTTATTAATCATATATATATTTTATTACTGAATATAAAAAGATTTAATATTACATAATATGATATGTTTTATCTTCTTCAAGATTTTTATTTAGTTCATTAGGTTCATAAATGGATGTAAATGATGATTCGCTGATCATTGCGATTGCAAGAAGAAAATCGGTTTTCTTGGATGTTTGACGGCGATGAAATAGACCCAAAATTTTTGTCGAAACTTGATGAGAGATTGAGAGGAGGCTGTGAGACAGTGGAAGGAGTCTGTGAGACAGTGGGAGGAGTCTGTGAGACAGTGGCAGGAGTCTGTGAGAGAGTGAAAGAAGGCTGAGAAGTGGATGAATAATTTTGAAATACAGGTGGTATACGCGGTGTATTATTGTGAACCTGAGGAGCTGATAATTCTTCACGTGGAAAACTCTGCTGTGGTGTAGAAGTCGAATTGCTTGACAAATTATTTACATTACTGCAGACTGGATCATTCTTTGCAGTGCTTGTGGCTTTCTCTTTATGATGTTCATGACTTTCTAGCTTGCGTATCTTCGATCTTCTCTTATTTGAGGCCAGGTGGTTCAATTGGTATATATAATCCAATTTGTCCACTAATTTTTTCGTGCGTTTGCAAATCTCCCCTGAAAAATTAAAAGATGGATGCATTGCACCTTAGAGAATTCTGCAACATTTTATAGAAATAAAAGTTAGTGTAAACGCACCTAATATCGCTTACCAAAATTAAATCGTTTTTAATTTAAGGATAATTAATATTTTTGTCTGTAATTAGTCCCAAATAAAAGAGAAATTGTTTATGTTTTATGTTCAATAGATTAGAGCTGTTGAAATCTAAAGATTTTCCATCTATATGGAAAACTATAAAAGAATTGGCAAAAACCGCGATTCTAAAAAAGTGTACATAATATCACCTATCTTATAAATTTTTATTATTTCATTTTTTTATTAGCTTTTAAAGACATATTTATATGTAAATTTATTATTTTTTATTACATAAATATTTTGGAGAATTAAGCATGTCATTAGTTACATACTCTTAGTAAATATTCACGGATTAAAAGAATTTTTTAATTCGTACTCTCACTATGAGATGTCAAATTTATTCCATTGTTCTACGTCAAATGTTTTTCAATTGAAAACTGCAACCACAATATATCTTCCTACACATGCTTGGCTACTAGTTTAATACATTATATTAACAAATATCGTCAGCACTTTGTTTATTATATATTACAAGTGGCGATATTACGTGCTAAGCGATATTAGATGCGTTTAAGGAGGATGGCTAGTCAACGCAATTTGATAAGAATTAGTTCAAATTTATGGAGGATATTCGTCTATGGGAATCTGTCGTCCATGCCAAAGTTGAAGACAATCGTCTGCATGGTTGTTGAGTAATTAATTATTGAAGTTATACTCTTGTCTCTCTCTTATACACGGGCGACACAGCAAAAATGTTACCTAATCTGTAATGTAACTCTCGAAAGCGTATTAAAAATGATAAGAATTTAGCGAAAATAGGTGCAAATAACTCTTTACATATTTAGGAAGAACTTCTCGAAAACTGAAATGATTCGTCTTTATAGTTATCAAGAAATTGTAAAAATAAAACAGGACCACATTTATTATTTCCACATTTCAATGTGGATAATAACGTATTTGGGTTTCAATTGTACAAACAACTCTTTTTAAACCTTAAGAAACAGCAATTAAATGCATTCCACATATTTATTTGCTAAAATTCGTTTATTTCACGCGACGAAAATCTAACCTATATGCTTTTTCCCTGCCGCGCGCCGCCTCCCCGCACGGAGAACTAGCCAACCTCCTTAACTAATAAATTTAAAAAAGTGTGCAAATTAGAAACTTGCACATTGCTTCCTCATTTTTTTTTCGTTTATAAATTTTTTTTTACGAAAATAAAGCTTCCTTTATGAGAAAGCAAAAAATAGAAATGGAACGAAAAATTGCGTACCATACAAGTCATCAAAGAGTTGAGGGTGAAGTCCTACTGTGTTTCTTGTACCACATGCAGAGATCCATGCTGCACTGTCGCCATACAGTTCGTGAATGGCTGCTTTTACGTAAGATTTCCAATCCTCTGTGCGCTTGATCTTTGATGCAATTAGAGCCAATTGCTGTGGTAAAACACCTCCTTGGAAGAGTGGCACCTTTTTTTTTGTTTCTCGCAGGAAGAGGGGAAATGCCTCGCGCATTCTACCGGGGGCCGGCCCCCGTGATATGTGGGGCTTGCACCCACTAAAACCCCTCTCCCTAAAACACCACACTACGGACAACAGTCGCGACACGCGGGACACACGAGGCACTACTTCACGTGTGGAAGAGTGGCACCTAAAACAAACGGAATGTATACAAGCAAGCCGCAGTTAATATATTTACAATTTAAAGTAACATTAACTATTCAAAATATTGCAAAATTTGTTTTGTTCTACCTTTTCTGGCCCATCAATAAGATATGTGGAAGGCAACTGTAAAAAACAAAAAAAATATATAATTGTAATATTTCTAGAAATTGTCACAGTATTATTTATACAGAGTACACAAAATATACTGACATCAATATTAAATGGTTGAGTCTCTTTTCGTTCCACTTTAGCACTATAGATTGATTTGCATGTCTCATATAATGCCTTTACAAATGGAGGGATGTCAGTCAATTTATTGCAGTCTTTGAGTACTTCATTTAATATATGACTTAAAAATTTCAACACATCATTATTGGCTGCAATATCATACAAACTGTTAATGTTAATTAAAAAATTAATGTTATTATTATTGTTGTTATTAATTATAAAGTTGAAATTTTATACCATATAGGTAAATTGTATTTTCTAAATTACGCATCAAGGAAGATAAATTTTCATCAAACGATGGCTGATTTGTTAATACTGCGCTTGATAAATCATTTGTAAATTGAGAAGATGCTTCTGAGATCGTCATTTGAGGCTTCGCTGAATTTTTAGTCTTTGTTGTATTCCCAGTACACAACTTTTTGGTTTTAATATTCTCCGCGGAAATCACTTCTGAAGCATCATGGTCTTCAAAAATTGATGTTTCACAAATTAAGTCATGTGCCTGTTTCTTTTGGACGCTTTCTTTGATCTTTAATTTCTCAGTTGTCAATTGCTTAATTGTTCTTTTCTTTGCCAAAATCTGGCCTGGGAAAGCTTTCTGAGACCGATCAATTAAGGACCCAGAAAAAGCGTCTACATCTCAGATTTTTAAATCTTGCTCATCACCTGCAAACAAGACAACAGAGCACAGTAGTGCTCATTAAGAACTGTATTTATATAGATTTTATTTTATAATATATAAAAGCAATCACTGGTTATACTAACGAAACAGCAGTAATAACTTACCAAATTGCAAAATTTTTACAAGATAGGATTTTTTTTCGTTCTTCTCATTATCCCACCATAACTTTGTCGTACATCCTATCTTTCTTTTAGTGCGTAAAATGGTATCAGTTTTTACCACAGAAACGGTTCCTTCTTCTTCACCATATGGTACCAAAAAACCAAACAGTGGGAACCTATGGTTCCAGTATTTTTCGACTTTACATTCATTTTAGCACTGACACTCACATTTTCACTCGTTTGCCATAAACACGCACAATATTTATTTATAATATTTATACAATATTTATTATAATATTTATTTGTTGCTAGGCGGCTTCTCTTTTGTCTTTTTTTCGCGACAAATCGATCGATCTCCTCCGATCACTTCCAATTTCGATAAACTTAGGCTTAATCGATTCGTAAACTGAATAATCACCCAAGTGACTCTATGCGGCGACGTGTTACACGTAATAAAAAGGTGATTGAAAAAGTAGTGGTCACTCGTTCAAATTGTGAGAAGTAAATTAGGAGGTCTGTCCAGCCATTTATGAAGCCACCCACTCGGCATGTAATATTTCAGAAACATTTCTGCAAAATTCCATTTGAAATATTACAACTTTCATCAACATTTCAGAAATATTTCACGACCGTTTCTGCAACATTTCTGCAATGTTTCAATCGGCACAATTATTTCAAATGCAACTTTGCTGAAAGATTTCGGCAATATTTCGGTAATATTACTGAAATATTTCTGAAATATATCTACGAAATATTGCAGAAACACTTCAGATATATTTCAAATACATTTTACACTGAGAAAAATGTTTTGTATTAGCAAACAAAATTTTGTTACTGACGCAAAAACTATTTGTTGATATGTGAAAAATGAAATATTTTGTTACCGGAACAAAAAAAATATATTAAGCCATGTGCGTATAGCCGCCGCGCATTTGTCCGAAGAAATCCGCTCTCTCAACCGGTCACCCATCCAAGTAGTATACCGGCGTCTTGTTGCTTGACATCGATGATCGAACAGGGTAGTGATGATCCTCTGACTCTGACGCTCCTTTCTTTCTTATACTTGCTTATTTTGGTGAGCATAAAGCTATCGCATAACAATATTAACAATACAGATGTACGAATAAATATTTTTTGCCAGTTAGCGTCGAATATTATTTTATATTAAATATTATTAAATATTTTATATTTTATATTAAAAATGCTATATGACAAAATTTGGAATATGAGAAAATTCTTAATAAAAGAGAAAAAATGCAATAAAATGCAATATTATATAATAATAAATTTAATTTTTTATAAGTACTAAAGTCTGTCAGCAACTTTTCGGAAATATTACAAATGCAATGTTGTATGTAAAATTCCTGTAAAATTCGTAATTTATTGCATATCCCCGTAGGGTTCGCAAACTACTACCAATCCTATCCTTCTCCTCTCACTTTAACCCTTTGGACCAACGGCTTAACGTTTCTTTCCGAAAGACGGAGCCCAGTTTTCTCCGCACAAGAGCCTATCTTGCACGGAGGGGCGCAGCTATCGGAAAAACATTCCATACTTACATGGCTCTAGTGGATTCGAACCTGGTTCCTCAGATTACGAGTCTGGCGCTCTACCACTAGACCACACTGCCGCCCATTGCAATGTTGTATGTGAAACATTCAAAAATATAACGCGTGCAATGTAAACGTAATAATAGTTTTATTATGTATCAGAAATGTTTCTAAACCATTACATCTGCAATATTTCTTCTGCAATATTGTAGAAATTCACTGCCTGCAATTCAATTTTTCATTACCTACGCAATCTTTCAGAAATTTTTCAGAAATATTTTAAATGCAATGTTGCGTTTGATATGTTACAGAAATATTATTCGTACAATGCAAACGTAATATTACTTTTATAATGTTTCAGAAATATTTCTGAAATATTGCATCTGCTACATTTTTTTGCAATATTACAGAAACTTACAAATATTGTAAACAACTTTCTGAAAGATTTCAGAAATATTGTTAATGCAATATTATAAAAAACATGATGCAGGTACATTTCTGAAATATTTCAGATGCATAGTTACAAATGAAATGTTAACGAAATATTTCTGCACCATTTCCGAATATTTCAATATTTCAGCAACATAACATGCCGAGTGGGCAGGTTATGTTATAACCTGGTTTTAACAGGTAAGTTTCGTATTTTACATTGATTATCCCAGTATAATTGTAAAATTAAATTTTAAAAGAAATTGTCCAATAATTGAAAACAATATTTTAGTTGTATTGTTTAAACCATTTAGAAATATAATTGTGCATGAAGGAAATCAAATTGCATAATTTCTTAAATTATAATATGGAAATATGCAGCAATATGAAATATCACACATTTAGGACGGCAAAATTTGTTTAATTTTTGACAAATGTTATTTAGAAATTTTATTTTAACAAAACTGCTGCGTTATAACGAATCATCTTAGAGCAATCTTTGCGAAATTTTCGTCATTCATGATGCCATTATTGTGCAATGCTTCTACATTTTCCTATCAGTGTATGAAATGACGAGTTTCGTATAACGTGGAACATATCTCTCGCGTTACATATGGAGATCAAGTGTATTATTACATTTATTTATTTATTTATTTATTTTTTCAGAAATTAATTTAATAAATCAGAGAAATGAGCGTGAAGATGTTAACAGTGAAATGAGCAATCAGAGTAACGGTTCTGACAGCTCAGACCAAGATGAAGAAGA
The DNA here is from genome assembly GCA_035220575.1 of Temnothorax rugatulus. Taxonomy (NCBI): domain Eukaryota; kingdom Metazoa; phylum Arthropoda; class Insecta; order Hymenoptera; family Formicidae; genus Temnothorax; species Temnothorax rugatulus. The sequence goes on along the minus strand of JASTWL010000403.1, from coordinate 140,127 downwards.
TGGAGTTAATAACAACCCTCCTTTTTACGATCCATTTGAAGATCCGCAGGATGATGTATTCGATAATGACGACATTCGAAATTATGATGACGAAAATGATGACATTCGGCCTCTGTACAATGGTGCACCAATAACTGTTGCTGAAAGTATGGCTCTGATTCTGTCACTAATTTTAAATCATCAGTTAACAGGATCATGTTGCTGATTTATTGCATGTATTACATTTACACTGTATTGCTCAAGGATTGAGGAAATTAAGTTTGTATCGTTTTCGTCGGTATTTCTCATTTTCAAACGCTCCTGTGACAAAAATTTACTACTGCTCAAATTGTATGTCACTCTTAGATCAAAATTATAATGTATGTCCGGAGTGTCAGGAAAGAAACAGAGTGTCTTATTTTATGAAGTTAAATATTATAGCACAGATAAAAAAGATTTTGAGTCGGCCAGGCAGATATGAGAGCCTACAATAGATTTACTAGAGAAAAAATGTCGATTAATAATATTGAAGACATATATGATGGTCAACTTTATCAAGAAGAAATTAGGAATGGCTTTCTCTCTAACTCTAATATTTCTTTTCTGTGGAATAGTGATGGTGTACCTGTATTTAAATCTAAGAAATTCAGTATTTGGCCTCTTTATCTTATTATAAACGAACTACCATATAAAATAAGGTACAAACGCGAGAATGTTGTTTTAGCTGGTCTATGGTTTGGTCCTGATAAACCAGACCCCAATTGTTTTATTCGCTCTTATGTTGCAGATTTTCGTAAGATTCATACTGGTTTTAATGTGCAGATTCCTCAGAGGGAAGAACCAGTATATGTTAGAGGAAAGTTATTGTTAGGTACCTGCGATCTACCAGCTAAATCCACATTTATTAAAATAAAATCTTTTAATGGAAAATATGGATGTCCGGTGTGCGAGTTTACTGGGGAAACCATACATTTTCCTAATGGATCACACAACTTTTGTTATAGGTACGCAGAGAACTTTAATAAAAAAACCCTTGAAAATATGAATAACCGTGCAAGGGAGGCTCAAAGAATAGGTGAAGCTGTATTTGGTGTAAAGAGTCAAACTGCTTTAAGACTCATTATGCCAGATTTTGTAAGAGGCATGGGCATTGATTTGATGCACATTTTGTCTGGCATAGTTAAAAAGCTTATGACTTTGCATTTTGATTCCAAATATATAGTGGGCGTCCATTTTCTCTTCGGCTACTTTTGCCAGTAGTTGATGAATTACTGCTTAGTTTACATCCCCCAAAATTTGTTCATCGAATGACTCGAAGTCTTGAAGAGACGGCATTTTGGAAAGTCTCGGAACTGAAAACATGGTTTTTCTATTATTCAATTCCTGTTCTCAAACAATTTTTGCGAATAGAATATTTTGAACATTACTTGAAACTTGTGACAGCGTTGTCTTATTTAAATGCTTCAAGTATATCTGATGAAATGATAGACACAGCAAAAGAACTTCTTAAGCAGTTTGTGCGAGACTTTGAGCAGCTATATGGCATCGAATTTTGTTCAATCAATGTGCATTTGCTTCTTCATTTGGCAGATTGTGTACGTGAACTAGGGCCATTGTAGGCATATGCATGTTTCCCTTTTAAGGATTTAAATGGTCAAATTTTGCAAAATATTCATGGCACAAGATATGTTGATACTCAAGTTTGTAAATTTCACTGGCAATATCTGTGCGCATCAAGAAAATTACAGTCTTTACCAGAAGGCATAGTTAAAGATTTTTGCCTCCGTAAGAGGAGAAAATACTTAAAAATAACTAAATAACTGATAGAATTGGTGATCATTGTTTAGTCGTAGGCTCTCTTGTAGATCATATTAATGGCCAAGAACTTGTAGTTCAGGGTTTGCGAGTTTCTGGTGTAATGTATGAGAAAATTCAAATTTTTCACAGACTCCTCAAAGATGGATTATTGTATGTTGCTGAGAGTTATTCCAGAGATTTGCAAACGAGATCATCTTTTGTTTCGCATCATTTAAATAATGAAAAGAATTTTGGATCAATTTTCTCTTTTGCGAAGGTGAAAACCTGTCATTGTGAGAATAATAATTGTGGGTGTGAGAGCAGATATTACGCACTGGGTATTGAAAGAAATAATAAAAATAGGTAGTTTTAATGTATTTCATGACGAACAAGAACGTCATATACCATTACTTTATATGCACCAATTTGAAGTAGGTGTAAGGGTCTTTGCTATTCCTGTCAATAATTTAATATCTGTTTGCTTTTATATGCCTGTTAATGGTCAGATTTTCTTAGCTGAGCCAGTAAATTCAAGTGAGGTAGAATAGATTCTTTTTAGAAAGGAGAAATATTTAAAAAATATGTAAAATATGTAAATCTGTAAAATCTGTAAAAGAGATACAATTAAAAGTTAATTTGTATGAAAATTGTAAAACCAAATAAAATACAAAATCTTAAATAAAACATTAATTCTTTATTAATCCTTTTGACGAGAGCACTTTGAGCATTTATAACTAAGGTAGCATTTAGAGCATTCATCTCCTTTCGCGAAAGAGCTCTTGTATGACACACCGCTACAAAATATGACGACGAGCACTTGGATGACATGTCTGATCGCAACTCGAATGAGCTGCAGACTACAGAGCATTGAGAATATGATGCGGAGCATTCGTAAACGGAAAAGAACAGTGGAATTGAGCATGTGTCGCATTTAATGATGACTTGTATGACTTATATTTTCGCCTAATTGTCTTAAAAAAAAACTGATTTTATAGCATTAAAGGACATAAAAAAAGACCTTTCAAAATCACACCTTCAAAAACCTTGTTTTTTTTAAATCGGAGTAGTAGGCCAGTCATATTAGACATCGAACCTTCCAATTACTCTTCCCAGGTTGCAACCACCATGAATCACTTTGATTTGAGGTGCTGTAAGTGGGATTTATTTTGCTTCGCAAAATTAATGTGCATTAAAAAGTTATTAACAATATTATCAACAAAAAACGCGATTTTTTTTATTTTTTTCAAATATCTCGAAAACTAAGCAAGATAGGGTAACTAACTATACGTACCTTTTTGTAGAGCGTAAAATTATCTACAATAATGATCTGAACAACATTTATCGTCAAGTCAGTCGTTTAGCTTGCACGCGCCGTCAAAGTCCGAGACTCGGATCTCGAAAACTCTCGATTTCATCGTTTTTTTGATGTTGCGTCAGTGATTTTCTTCCGTCATTTAAAATGGGATTAAAAATCCCCAAAAAATCATACATCATCTGAGAACTACAAAGAATACTTTTCATGGTGTAACCGATTTTTTAGACCCTTTTTCTTTAGTTTGTAGCTATGTAAGCAAAAAATTTTGATTTTTTGGAATAGTCTTAGTTTTTCGCTGTTTTCAGGCCTTAGAATTTATTTGAGACGAACTTTATCATATGCGTCTTGTTGTGGACAAAATTTGCAACAAAAAAGGACCCTTGTATTTTTTTCGTACGACGAACGCTGATTTTTTTATTGACGCGCAAAGTTATCTAATATTGCGCATAGGTCGCCGGATAACGCTTGTTTTACACTAAAATAATTATTTTTTATTAAAATTTACGTAATTTTTCGCATTATTATTGAACCAAAGCCGTTTTCAACACATTCTCTCATGTTTACTTATTTATTAACAAATTGTTTATGTAAAAATTATTATAAACAATTAGAAAAACATGTTATATTCGTTGTACTCGTCGTCTTTTTTCAACTCGAAAAATGTTTTTAAAAAATTTATTCATGTTATTTATAACATTTATTCAAACATACAGTGCATCTTTTGACAATTTTTCGCACCATCTCTGAGCCAATGGTGCGTTTTTTGTGGTTTTCCCAGTAGGCCTAATCCACAAGCATTGAATATATGTCCTGTCTATGTGATAATTATTTGGACATTCTTTGGATACTAAAATTATCCAACACGCAGATGTTGATGAAAATTAACATTTGCCTCAAGATCGTCAAAAAGTCGTACGTTTTTCAGTAAATTCGGTTTTTTTTTTTTTTTTAAGGAAATGGAAAATGCTATTTTTCCATCGTATAAAAATATGCCATTTTTCCCTCAAGTAATTCAAGCTGAGCCTATGGATACTGAGGATTGAAATAATTATTCAAGACGCGGATGTTAATTTTCATCAACATCTGCGTGTTGGATAGTTTTAGTATCCAAGGAATATCCAAATGATTATCACATCAAAAGAACATATTTTCAATGCTTGTGAATTAGGCCTACTGGGGAAACCACAGAAAAAAAACGCACCATTGACTTTACCTCAGAGGTGGTGTGGAAAATAGTCAAAAGATACATTGTCTGTATCTTTGAATAAATGTTATAAATAATATAAATAAATTTTTTAAAAACATTTTTCGAGTTGATATGAGACGACGAGTACAACGATTATAACATGTTTTTCTAATTGTTTATAATAATTTTTACATAAACAATTTGTTAATAAATAAGTAAACATGAGAGAATGTGTTGAAAACGGCTTTGCAATATGGTTCAATAATAATGCAAAAAATTACGTAAATTTTAATAAAAAATAATTATTTTAGTGTAAAACAAGCATTATCCGACCTGTACGCAATATTGGATAACTTTGTGCGTCAATAAAGAAATCAGCGTTCGTCGTACAAAAAAAAATACAAGGGTCCTTTTTTGTTGCAAATTTCGTCCACAACAAGATGCATACGATAAAATTCGTCTCAAATAAATTCTAAGGCCTGAAAACAGCGAAAAACTAAGACTGTTCCAAAAAATCAAAATTTTTTGCTTACATAGCTACAAACTAAAGAAAAAGGGTCTAAAAAATCAGTTACATCCTGAAAAGTATTCTTTGTAGTTCTCAGATGATGTGTGATTTTTTGGGAATTTTTAATTCCATTTTAAATGACGGAAAAAAATCACCGACACAACATCAAAAAAACGATGAAATCGAGGGTTTTCGAGATCCGAGTCTCGGACTTTGACGGCGCGTGCAAGCTAAACGACTGACTTGACGATAAATGTTGTTCAGATCATTATTGTAGATAATTTTACGTTCTACAAAAAAGGTGCGTATAGTTAGTTACCCTATCTTGCTTAGTTTTCGAGATATTTGAGAAAAAATAAAAAAAATCGCGTTTTTTGTTAATAATATTGTTAATAACTTTTTAATGCACATTAATTTTGCGAAGCAAAGTAAATCCCACTTACAGCACCTCAAATCAAAGCGATTCATGGTGATTGCAACCTGGGAAGAGTAATTGGAAGGTTAACCCCCTAAATTAGTCTAATATGACTAGCCTATAGTTTATTGGAATTTATCGGTGTTTGAAGTTCGACGCGACGTGAACGGCCCAAATAATAGAAATCCAAGCCCCTGTAAGTATATCCGTTTGGACGTACCCGTTTTTATCCGTTGGACGTGGGTAAAAAAATTTGGTCAATAATTTTAGTTCTGATAGAACTACAATTTGTGCAAATTTCAGCATAATTGGAAAACTTTGAAAATTTGGATGGATTCCCAGATAGCACATACACGTTTCAGAAATGTTTTAGAAGTGTTTTTCCGAAACGTTTTATAACTGATTTCTAGAAACGTTTCTCATGAGTAAAAATGTCCATTCGAAGAACGTTTGATGGAACGTTTCTTTTCCGATAAAATAACGTTTAAATAACTATTATAGAAACGTTTTGTTTTAATGATAAAGACATTTTAGATAAACACATTTAAAATTCCTACTTTTCACGTCTTTTGAACGTGTTTATGACGTCTTTAAGACATGCGTGAGAATGTTTTACAAGCTTTATGCATATACCATCTATGACGTCTATTCTTTTTCGTAGAAATTCCTGAACTGGTGCACATTCGTGCAATAAGTTAAAGTAAAACAAAATATACTTGTTTCACTCTAACTTAATTGCATTACTGATGTGCATCAGTTCAAGAAATTCTTCAAAACGGAACACACGTATAAATGTTCTTTCAATGGCCACGTTTATCTTGCAGAACGTTTATCTTGCAACTGTTGGAAGTATATATTAAGACCAGTAGGGCAAAATTAATTTAAGTAAATAAGTGGATATATGTGCATGGATAAAATAATTTATTTTCTGCAATAATTAGTGCAATATAAATTTAAATGTTTCAAATAAGGCTATTAAAGCTATTATATATATAGATAAACCAAATTATAATTTTGAAAGGAAAAATTTAACAAATAGGTATTTTTGCTAACTGTAGAAACGTAAAAAATACGTTTCTTAAATCATGGTTTCAAAAACATTTTTGTTCAAACGTTTCTTAATGGTTCTTTACGGTTATGAAACTATGTATACGTTCAAAAAACGTATATGAAACTAATTTGTGCTACCTGGGTTACTTCATAAATAAGGCCCCGTATGTGTGTATTATTCGTGAGTGTTACAATTGTTCGGGAGTGATCGGACAGGATTTTTAAAAGGAAATATATACTCTGAATTTAACATCTGCCCGCTATTATTACAATTATAATTAAAAATAAACTTACATGGTTTCTAACTGAGTGTGTGTATGTGTGTGAGTGTGTATTTGTAGACTCGAAATTAAACTAAATCGCAATTAAAAATAAAAATATAAAAAAATGTTTATAAAATGCTGGGTGAAAATAGGAATTTATGCATGGAAAATAGTCAAGGATATCCATTGAAATAAAGTTAAAATTCTTTAAGGTTTTAAGACGTTAATTGATTGTTCCAAATTTTTTCACTGTGTTAGTAATTCCAACATGCGATCAGTGAGGGCAATATGGTACAAAGAAACTACTTCCAGGCGTTGACAGGAAGAAAGTAATCTGCCCAAGCTATCATTAGCGATTGGACCTCCGTATCTGTAACAAAAATCATATAATTATTATAGTACTTCAATCCCCCAAAAAATTAATGTAACTTTTTTAATATGCTCGAAATGCAAGAGAAGCAAACACACAAATTTCGATAAAAAGAATATGGTAACATATATTTTAAAAGAAAATGTAACACACACTTACAAGGGATCAAGATAAAGGTACACTTTTCGTAAATTCTTACAGTCAGCTAGGACGTTAATACTCTCCGATGTAAGATTACATATATCCAAATGTATCGCTTCCACGTCCAGACACAAATTTCTTAACTCTGTGCATAGGTTTATACCGCGCATACATTGCACATGTAACTCACGCATATGTTTATTTTTTTGCAGTATTTTGCAAAGACGTTGAGCTTCTATATTTGTACTACAAAAGTTTAAATAATCCAAATCCTTTAGCTTCTCGAGATACGAAAATCCTTCGTCGTTTATGAGAAAACAATAACTTATTAGATCCAATTCTTAAAAAAATATATATATGTATTAGTCATATGCAATTTAATAATCTTGACAATCTTATATGTATACATATACATACTTTTTAAATTTATGCATATGGCTGAATTTTAAGTAGGGCAAGATTGTTGATAGACCGGCAGCAACTTAATCTTAAGTGCGTTAAATGCCGACCGCAATTATCAAGAAAAATTATAAAATCCATAACATCAAAGTCGCTCGATGTAAGCTCTAACTGTTGCAAATATTTACATCCAGATGTAAAGCAACAAAATATATCTATGAAGTTACATTTCGTGTTTAAACGTGTATAGAGTTCAGCGTCCTGTATTAAATTATTAAAGTACCTATTTACTACATTCATGTGGCATAACGTCCATCAAATCTAAGTATTTTAATATTTTTAGCAATATTTCATCCTACAAAGATAAAAGATAAAACTTTAATACACGAGATGACATTGCAATAAATATTATTACAAAAAATAGACTTCTTGGAATACTTTACTGGAAGCGCAGATATACTGCAACGTGACAGCTCTTTGGATTTATCCGAAGGAAGTTTCATACTCTGCATGTGCATTATTCGAAAGACTTTTTGTAGATAAAAGACTTATTTTATAGATTCAATATCTAGTATATAGATAAAAAATGATTCCAAGATCTCTCTCGAGGTATCTTTTCGTGCATCAAATTTCTTTTATGAGAAATCCTTCTTATTACATCGCTGTAAATAACATCGGACCAAATTTATTTTCATTATTAATAGAATAAAAGAAATTTAATCTTACCCAATATAGACGATAATAATACCTTTTACAAAAAATGCAATATTTGGAAAAATTTTCTTGCAGATGGACTATATCCAAGTGTGCATTTTTTAAATCTGCTGTTAAATTGTCATTCTCATGATATTGAGTTAATGGTTAATGTCAGTTTATTTTAAATAAATAATGTTTTGGAATTGAAATGTTTTTTTTCTGCATAAAGGAATATTATTGCATTTATTTGAATGTTATATCAATCGCAATTGACAATTAATAATTTATATTTGCAGAACAATAAATGCGAATATTGCGTTCGTATTTTGACACAGAACATGAATTTGTTACTATATGAATGTTTTTCTGAATTTGACGAAGCCACAATCGTCGTCAATGAGAATAACGTTGTGACGATAGGTAAAGCCGGGATTATATATATATATATATATATATATATATATATATATATATATATATATATATATATATATATATACGATGAACTTAACGTAACGGGACGCGAGGGACGCGAAGTAACGTAACGTGAACTTATTGCCGTAACGTGAAGTAGCGTGCATTGAAAAATGATTTGACAGCGTGGCGTGAATAGAAGGTTTGTTGTCATTCTCGTTGGTAGTTCTTGCTTGGTAATTCCAAATGAATTCTGCTGTGAGGCATTATCAGTTTTTTAACTTAATTTTGGCTTAATTTTGGATATTTGTATCTTCAACTGCGGAAGAAGAAACGAGTACGAACCGTTGGTGTAAGAGAGATTTTTCGGAGAAGAACCCAGTTTGGTGATGGACATAATTTACTTGAAGAACTCCGTTTCCGTGATCCACTCTTTTTTTTTATTTACACAAGGATGAATGTCGAGAGGTAAGATTTAATGATTGTCTAGTACAAAATATAATCATTTTTACAAATTAATGTCTGCTTTCCTACATTCTGGTACCTTTTGATCTTGCTTGGTTAGATACTCGAATCTAAGAAAGCGAACATATAATTTGTAAAAATAAACTCTGTGCCAGAAAAATATTTATCTTTCGCGCTTCTTTATCAGTAGACCAAGCAAGATCAAGAGGTACCAGAATGTAGGAAAGCAGACATTAATTTGTAAAAATGCGATTATATTTTGTACTAGACAATCATTAAATCTTACCTTTCGACATTCATCCTTGTGTAAAAAAAAAAAAAAGAGTGGATCACGGAAACAAAGTTCTTCAAGTAAATTATGTCCATCACCAAACTGGGTTCTTCTCCGAAAAATCTCTCTCACACCAACGGTTCGTACTCGTTTCTTCTTCCGCAGTTGAAGATACAAAAATATCCGGCCAAAATTAAGTTAAAAAACTGATAATGCCTCATAGCAGAATTCATTTGGAATTACCAAGCAAGAACTACCAACGAGAATGACAACAAACCTTCTATTCACGCCACGCTGTCAAATCATTTTTCAATGCACGCTGCTTCACGTTACGGCGAAGTTCACGTTAAGTATGTTACTTCGCGTCCCTCGCGTCCCGTTAAGTTAAGTTCATCGTAATCCCGGCTTAAGTTTATTGTCATTTATTATATCTACGAATTTTAAGTATTTTATTACTACAACTGTAATTATATGGAGCAAATTTAGAAAACTCTGCTGCTTTGTCTCTATTTTAGCCAGGGTTGAAAACCAGAGCAAAAATATGCTCTATGGAGCGGTTTTAAACCGCTTTGAGTTCAAAAACCGCTCCGAAAACCGAATGAATTTATGGAGTAAATTATTTGGAACTTGGGATGTAAACCAAACCGAATCGATTGAAGTTTGTATGTTTCGAGAGAATGTAGCAAATTTCGAATTTTAAAATTGCTCCGCTATCAAACCAGAGCATAAAAAATCGGTTTTGGAACGGTTTTTTTTATTTAAAAAGGAGTTAATTAATACATATAGAACAAAATAATAAATTAATATATTATATATGGGGCATATTCCACGCCAATTCGCGAGGGGTCAAACCTCGACCTTTCCATTTTTGATGGCGCCTCGTTTTTTAGCAGGTTTTTACGAGTATTATACCCATGTAAGAGCGTTTCTATAATAAATGTAGCGTTTCCGAAATAGAGTCTGCGCAAAATGAGGATTGCAAGAGTTTTAATGAATTTTCTCGCCTATTAGACAACGTCTAAGAAAAAAATTCATTGAACATAAATACGCTATTTCGATCATATTTTTTGAAAAAATTCCTCAAAATTTTTATTTGTTAAACAAATAGAGTAAAAAAACACAAAATATGAATGACATTGAGAGAGGAATATTAACATTAAACAGTCTACGTATTGAGAATTTATCTAGTTTGCGCTCGAGCTAAAATTAAAAATAAACTTTATACACTTCACAACTATATTAGTCCAGTAACTATATTAGTCCTTTAGGATTTCACTTCCGAAAAATTGTAAGTGAGCTGAATTTTTGTATGCACTTTTATTTAGTCTTTATAAATAACATATCAAAACATAATATTTTTAAAGCAAATCGAGTTCCTCGATTTACTCGCGGATGGATGGCCGAGCTTGTAGATGTTATGTTCATTTATCTAGAAATAATTTTTTACTGTCGCATACCTACTTCTTGTAGAAGAACAAAATGAAAATTTTTTTCTGTTACAGTAAGAATTTGCATGATGTTTCGTATTTAATATACAAATATGGGATCTATATCTATTATAGCTCCAATAATTCCTAAAAAAATTAAATTTTAAATTTTGAAATAATAAAAATAAGAGAAGTTCCTTCAACATTGTGATAATTATAATTTATTTTAAATCTGATGTCACAGCAGTTTCAAAATCCTATCGGAAAGATTTAATATTTGATACCAAATAGTAGGGGAGACCGGGGCTAAACCGCCAGTTTTTTTTCGGTGCCGATTTTTAACAACAAAATAAATAATTTTAGTTAAATGTGGTATACCACTGTAAAGAGTGAACTTTTAGCTACAAAATTTATATAGGAAATTTTTATCTATGTTGCTTTGTTTAACCGGTATAGAGCAAAAACGACAACGGTGGAAAAATTGAAATCTCAAAAATGCCGGGGTTGAACCGCCACCCCCCCGGGGCTAATCCGCCACACTGCATTTTCAATACATATACGTACATCTAATCCTGAAAAATGATAGGATACATTTTAATAATTGTTTTTTAAGAGAAAAATATAAAAATTTATTAAAAATTTTTATGCGAAACATTTTTTTTACTTATTCCATAAAACAATTTAGGCACGTGAATACAGATCCTGACAAGCGCACGCATGTGTTGTGTCTACGCTCGCACGCAATGCACTGTTTCCCATATGCTCTGTTTATTGTCAACTTCTCTGAGCACACGCAGCACGTATTATTCAAGTCTTCGTCAGAATCCGACCGCTGCTGCTTCCTTGATTTCGATTTACGCCCACTGCTCGTCGAAGGCTGCGGTTCTGTTTGGGTGGCATTTTTTTCAAGTCGTTCAACGTGGTTCTCCGGACATCGAATTGTTTTGCGGCTGCGTAAAGCACTCATTTTATCTTTTCTCACCGCAAGAACTGCCTTCTTGAGTTGCTCCTTGTCGACGGGAGTCGTTTTGCGACGAAACGTGCGTACCATTTTCCTCCTATACAAACTGACGCACGTGCAAGGGAAGACAGAATCACGGCAATCACGCTCGAGGGAAACCTAACCTGAAATCGCCGTGAGCTGAAGTCGTGCGCCCGGCACGCCACAGTGACGAGACTGGCGGACCAGCCCCGGGTGCTTACTGGCGGATAAGCCCCAAACATAAGTTTCAGGTTTGATCGCCCACGAAATATTAGACATCAACGATAATGAAAAAACTACACTGGATTCGTGTTCAGCATGCATTACTCTTTATAATCACTTACTTTGAGATTCGGTGATACAATAATATTCAAGATATTACAAAATTTCCACGCGCAGAAAATTTCACTTTCACCTTCCGAAAACACGTTTGCCCTCGTAAAAATCATAACACGGCAGGTAACCTGCCGAAACTCCGTTGGTCACATGGGTACCATAAGCAGCGTTTACAATGTTAATAGCGAGTTCGCACAATATACAGGTTCCGAGATATTTGATTTGGCGGTTCAACCCCGTTGGCGGTTTAGCCCCGGTCTCCCCTAACCATTAATTGTTTTTCAAGTGGGACTGGTTTGCATCCGACATGTATTTTATTATCTATAAAGTTTCAGAGCAATGATTCAAATGTATCCGGTAACGTGTTATACGGAAATGCATGACAAATATTTAGCAGAGAAACGAGGGAAAATTTCTTCTGCATATTGATTAACTTTTAGAATTAAGTTTTAAATTTTTATCTTTATCGTCATCATCAATGTCTTGAAAAAATATATCCCAGGCAAAATAAAACCAATTTCTTTATTATTCATTTCGTCCTGTAATTCAAATAGTTTTATTTATTAATAATATTTTATTCTGAGTTGTCGTTGCCATAACTCACTTTAGCCTCAACATAAAATTGTGAATATTATTAAGGTCAAATATTAGAGTTAAGTGTATAAAAATACTAAAATAGAATAAGAAGAAGTGCATATGGGAGTATCTATATACTTAAATTTTTGCGCGCAAACAAACATACATCTGCAAGCTCGGCCTTAATTCTAATCCAGAGTGGATCGAGGAGCTCAATTTCCTCTAAAAATATTAATAATAAACGCAGATGAGATAATACGGAGTAGAAAGATGTTAATTGCCGAACGATCGTTGGATGTTTATTATTAGCTATAATAAATTGGCTGCATTTATAAAATACAACAATGCAATGGAGTGTAATGGAGTGAGCATTCACTAGCCTGGAGCTAATTCTTAGTGATATTTTTTTTAAATCTGACTTCCAGATATTTTTTTAAAATTTTTTAAGATAATTTTTATCTTTACCAAAAAGCAATCTTTATGAAATATTGAAAATTAATGATGGACATTTATTATATAACAAAAAGGTCAAATTGTTTGCAAAATAATTTCATGTTGAAATTGAAGTCAGTTATGCGTGTGCGCGCGTGTGTGTGTGTGGAGCTCGCGCGCGTGTTTTTACTGTAACCGTCAGCATTAGCTTTACCCAAGATACAAGAAAAAAAAGTAATATACAATTATAATAAATATAAACTATATTGCATTAGAAAACTGATTATATTACTGATTATTTTTGACATAACAGACAATTCTGATATATATGATAAAACGAGACGGATTAGACCTTATCAGACAGAAGAGATAGAAATCCAGCAACCTCCACGCGGTGTATCTTACAATTAGGTAAAGCTATGATGCTGGCGGTGACAATAAAAACGCGCGCGCGAGCTCCGCACACACACACACACACACACACACACACACACACACACACACACACACGCGCGCGCGCGCGTGATCCATCTTTTGAACTCAAAGATAATAAGATAGTAGTAAAAAAAGCCTTTTTTTATATACAAATGCCATTTGATCATTACAAAATACTTGCTGCTGAACGAAGCTTTCCTGTCACAAAACTGCATTTTCACAAATTTCCCTGCATTTTGGACAATTTTAAGTTTCATATTCGAGTTCAGCAGACCCAAAAACATAAAGATAGATAGATTTTATACGTTTCCCTTACAGGCAAATTTTGGTCCTAAATGGACAACATTTCCTTTTCAATTTTTGCTTTTTTCCTTATTTTTTCCACTTTATTTGGAGAACTTTGAATTGGATTTAGTTCGTGTTGCCTCTTGTCGAAATATATTTTTCTAATAACTTTGACAATTTTTTTTAGGGTCTCGAGAAATGCTTAATTACAACTCTTATTATTTTTTTATCCTTCGACGATCATTATAGACATATGTACATTTCAACTTTTATGTTATTTCTTACCAGAATATATTTACTTAATTTTAACGATATTTGAAGGATTTTGAAAGATGTGCGTTTGAACTATTGAAATATTCCACAAGGACTATTTATTAAACTATTATTTATTACTAACATACATAAAATTTATGATACACGCCCGAATAAACGAAACAGTCAGATGTTAATTACAAATATGTTTTATGTAATTACAAGTCTTGTACAAGTTTGATACATGATAACAATATACAATATACACATTAAAGTATATAAAACATAGTTTTAGTAGTAGACATTGCTTAATAAGGATGTATTCCATTAATTTGTCTATGCTTATCTACGATATGTTATTACGCGCAAAGAAAGGTAATTTAGGTACTTGAAAGCTTATACGCTCAGGAATATGCTTATGTATATGCGTTGAACATTCGTCTCGAGAATTAACAAAAATCATTACGTTAACACAATGCCATATTTTGCCATCGAATAAAGTCTTTTTTCAACCAACAATGATTTGTCTACTAACGTAATACGTATTTTTGTTATACGTCAAACAAAAATCAAAGTATCTACTAACGCAATACATAAACTACATACGAAAGATCGATATTTCTAAAATATCTCGTACATTAATATTCCACATAAAAATCAAACTACAAATATATATATGTGAAATGCAAATGTATTCATATTTATTCGTCATATTGTAGATATATGTACGATGCATTTATGTTTCCGCATTTTTAAAGAAAATTTGCTTAGTTTCTCGTGCATGGACCAATTTGTCAACATATGTAATTAGTTGATACGAATTATAACAAACTGTCGTAATAGCTCTATCATAGATGCCTATAATTCCTCGTTCGGTTTCGCACAAAAGGATAAACGATAATCATTTCTCACGTAACATGAACATTTAAAAAATATTTCAGCTTTTTCATTCTTACTACGAACAAATTTATTCGTTCCTGAGGGTGATACGAATATTGGTTTAATACAATTTATTGGTTTAATTATGGCAATTAGAATATCTGATGGATTAGCAAAAATAATTTTCTTTTTGATATTGATAATAATTAATAAGGCAATAGTGTAGGTCTTCTCTTTTTTTTTTTTGAATATATCGTTTTAGTATATTTGATTAAAGTCAGTCTTCGCAAGTAACGATATTATATTTAAGAACTTCGATTATTCGTATTGTACTATGCGTAGTTTAGCTCGCATATGTAACGTGACACGCTCGATACATTTGGTCTGTGAGCGCGCTCGGAGATGTGATTTTTATCTTACAATTAATATTTTAACATTATAAGGGTCGGATCGCAACAATTTAAATACAAAACATAGTGATTATTCAGTATGATGAAGAATCTACATTTTTCTGTTATATACCATTAAAAATATTTTGCATTTAATTGTTTAAAATACACATTACTATGTTTTGATTGATGCAATAACATGGTAACTATTGGCAGAAGAGATGTTTCGATGCGGATTTACAAAGAAGCGTTTGCTCAAAGTCCTTGTCTCTAATTCTATCATCTCGAACACGTACTCTGAATATATTGAACAGCTGAAAATAGACACGTATTTTTTTTTTTGTATATACGTGTCAATCATACGTTAGGAGGTCGAAACAGCTCTGCGAAGCTAATTCAATATTGCGGAAAGTGTGAAGTTACATATATACGAAGAAAGGTCTTAAACAAAATAATATCTATAATATCCGTAAATCCTGCATCCGAATATTTTTCAAAATACCTCCTTTCCCTCTCGTTAATATTCGATTTAATTAGTATATTAGTACTTGATAAAGATCTTAGTCTTCGAGAGATAAAGCATGAGTCATGTCTCTTTCTCATGATATTTCCTTTCACGATATTTCTGCGGCGTTTCTCGGATCGCGCGTGTCGCGATTCAGATTCTCGATGGCATCACCGACCGGCGCATCTGATTAATCCTAATAACGCGAATATACTGAGTATTTTGGTAAACTTATGCATCCAGTACAACCTGCAATACAATCGACTTATTTCTTGCGCACACAGCACATTGCAAATTTAAAAGTTGCAAGATAAAAATGAAATTGGAAGACTTACCTCGATAATCGATTTCGGGCGTTGTTTAACGTATCTAGATTGTCCTTCAAGATATATTTTCGGATTCCTAACATGTACTGATGCAAGTACATGTCCCAATCCACGTTTCTAATATCTACATCGAAGTTACCACAATCTTCCGACGCTCTTACAAATTTCACCAATTTCGCCATGTTATCCGAATAAAATTTCCACTCGTTCATAGCGAAGAACTCCCCGGTTTTGGCGGCGCGCTCGAACCGTTTGGCCACCTTCACCATTCTGAAAGGAAACGACGCGCGCGTTATATTTATCGTTATAAATAAAATTTCCAAGCGGTGAAACTGAGGGGAGATACTTACATGGGTTTGCAACCTTGAACCCTCAGTATAAGATCTACGATAAATGCAGGCAAAAAGTGCAACGTGGCCACTATGATAGAGTGAATAAATTTGTTTGTCCTAAATGTGAAACCTGGATACCACATCACGTATTTCGATGGAGATTCTATGGCGTGTTTCCTCACGAGGTATCCAAATTCGCCCCATCTACAAGAATCATATATGCATATACGTATACAAGATGATAACACTATTCAATAAAAATAAAAATGTACAAAAATGAGGGTAATCATAGGCCGCGTCTTATAGTTTTTTGGACGCTGAATACGATGCCGTTTGCCAAATTGCTCTATCGTCACAATTTTGAGAAATTTGTGATTATCATATTAGGAAATTTGTGCCATATTAGGATTTTCAGTTCTTAAAAAAAACTTGCTGTCGATTTAAAAAAATTTGTGAAAAAAATAGGATCTGTTGCATCAAAGTTGCGATTTGCATATGCCATTAAAAATCTACTAAATGTTTTTAAATTAAATTATTAAAACTTAAAGTTGATTATAGATAGCGGAATCAAAATTTTAAAATATTCGAATTTTCATTATAATTTAAGTAGAGAATTAGGGTTTTTAATGCAATTTATAAATTGAATTTATTAACTTTGACATATCAGATTAGTATTTAGCAATCTGAAAAACTCTTAAGTTGCGCGCGTGCTCGCACACATGCATTTATTTAATTGTTTGTTATGTCTGTTGCTGCGATATACTCACGTAATCGGATGTACTGTACTGCTGGTACAATTGTAGATCTTTATCGTGTCAGTACGTTGCATGGCATTGTGCCAAGATGCGCAGATCAATGTATTGACAACAAAATCGACAGGTACAACGTCTACCACTAATTTCGCGTTACACACGATACTTCTAACGGTACCTCTTCCGATCTCCGTCATTATACCTATTAAATGTAAACAATTAAATGCGACACATGTATGCTGATATCGACATGGAAGAAAATTATTTAATTCCTGATTAATCTCGCCCTTTCCATCTGCATGTTTTTCAAGAACACTCATTTCTCGTTATAATAACTTGTTAAATTTAAAAATGTATTAACTTGTAAAATAAAATTTTAAAACATTTTTTAAGTGTCCATTATAGCAATAAACATTGTAAATAATCAATTATATTTATTGGATTTTTCCGGTAACTTTCAGTAAAACGAGTACAGTCTCTTCTCTATTATTCCTATCGTCGTTCAATATTTTACAGTGAAATGCCTATTCTTTCTTTAATAACACGAGAAAAAATTTTTCATATATGTATGTATAGAATTATATATAAAACATATGTTCATACGTATATGTTTTCTTTCTCTTGTATAATCTTTACGATTCATACAATTTATACGATCGTATAAAATTACGATTGTACCTGTAATACCGCAAGTATTATCTATCCATCCTGGAAATGGCTCTTGGTACGCGGCACAGACTATACTCGGTCGTACAATTGCGATCGGTAGGCCGCTTCCCTTAGACATCACGATCTGTTCCGCCAATCCTTTGGTCAACGTATACGTATTCGGATGTTTGCCGATCAGTCTCTTCTCTATTATTCCTATCGTCTCGTCGTCCAAATTTTCGCACATATCGATTACGGTGTACGGCTTCACCTCCGTGCTGTAACATTAGCAATATACGATTAAGCGCCTTTTAGATATAGATTCTATAATTCGCGTCAGAATTTAGGATAGAATTTTATTCTTAATTTTATATATGTATGTATTTTAGTATAAATTTCATACATACAGGGTGTCCCATTTTGAAAGATTCACACAAATTTCTCAGAAACTTTGCGTTATCTTAAAAAATATTTTAAATAAAAGTTGTAGGATTTTAAGAGGGCCATTAGGTGAGTTACCTAGATTTTAGGTCTGAGGCCCTACTGGGCCCAATATGGGCCTCTACTACTAAAATCCTACAACTTTTATTTGAAACATTTTTTTTAAGATAATGCAAAGTTTCTGAGATATTTGTGTGGATCTTTTAAAATGAGACACCCTGTACGTACTTATATTCTAACTTTTTGAATGTACGATTTTCAAGTCGTATCGAGTTTATTTTAGACAATTTATAATTCGAGTCAGAATTCAGAACACAATTTTATTTGCAATTTTACGTATGTCGCCTGTAATGTGAAAAACATTTAAAGAATCGATTTGACGAGACACATAAAAATATGAATAAAATTTTGTTATTGCAGATAATCGAAAATTATAATGGATTAATTAGGTAAATATTATAAAACATATTATAAGTTAATATTAATTAGGTATATTAATAATGACATTAATTAATGTAGATTAATAGATAATTTAAAGCGAGCATTTCTTTAGGAGCATTATTTTTTTATACCTTTTTACCATTTTGAATCCTATCGTAAACTGAACTGGATTACATAAGATGCAATTCGTATCATGTAAAATAAAAAAATGTACCCGCAATTTGAATATCTATCGTAGGGGAAGATTGCAAGCAAGAAATAGCTAGTTTATTGAATGTACTTATAGTCTAGTCATTAGATTCCCCTTCTGTTCCGCTTATCGGACATTATGTTCTTGAAGAAAAACGCTTTGCTCGTATCTATGACCCGTATATTTCCATTCTTAACATTTTAATGTATATAAACGGGATAATTTAATGCATTACCAACCGGAAGCTTGATATTAATTAATAAGCTTTGTGCCGCCTGCGCTTATTGATTATGTCTACCAATCGGCGACAAACCGATTCATTATTCTTATCACTGCATTTATTTGTCAAAATATATCGATCATCCAATAACATATTATTGTGAATATTATTTATAATAATATATTATCGCTCGACAATGTATGTCAATTTTATCTATACCACGGGCGGTAGATAAAGTGTTAACAGTATCGCAGAAAAAAGTATTTCCGCGACGAAAATAATTTGATTGAGGTGATCTTGAAGATCTACCCTCGAGATGAAAACGGTAGCGCGTTATCCGTGCGGCTGTCACGCGTGCTTAACTGGCAGCTTACATGTATATCGATTCTTCAATCTCCCGTCGGTCGGCATTACTGTAGGCCGTGCTGACGTGAATGACGCTAATAAGGTTTGTCATGCGCCTGCACAAGTCCAACATACGATCGGTGCCCATCGTGTTCAGATTAACGGCTATCTTCAGCGGCTCGTTAAAGCGCACGGTGGCCGCGCTATGGAACACGATATTAACTCTCTGTATCAACATATCTCTGTCTTCAGGCTGGAGTCCCAGCTCCGGCAGGCCTACGTCACCTTTCACAGGGAAGATTTTGTTCAAGGTGCCCGGAAACTCCGATCGTATCCTGTCGAAAACCTGTCACAGAGAAAGAGGCACGTTACCGCTTCGTCTCGTAAGAAGGGTGCGAGGAGCGCGCGGAAAAATATTGAACACAAAATTTTATATACTTATATAAAAATATATTAGATATATTAATTTATACTCATATACATATATTATTTATATATTAAGTAACATAATAGAATAAAATAAAAAGAATAGAATAGAATAGAATAGAATAAAATAGAATGAAATAAAAATAATTATTTATTTTTATATATTAGATATATGTAAAAATAAATATAATAAATAGCATTGTATATTATTTATAATAATTGTTATATTTATATGTAATTTCGAAAGTAATTACGGTTCAACATAATTGTAATTACGGTTCAATATAATTTGAGATAATCGTGAGAATGGCGACAATCGTGACCTTTCATCGTGCATTTCGATGACATCTTGACACTTTAGACATAAAGCTACGAATAAAATATTTAAGACGTCCTACACGAGGTTATGCGAAATCGATATTACATTAATTTAACAAGTGTGTACGCTATTACGTCCATAAGAAATATGGCGTGAATACGCTGCGATGAAGTTATAGAGGGATAAGATAAGCTTCTACACTAAAAAAAATGATCTTGCACCTATAGCAAAAATTTTCTGGGTGTAAAAAATTAGCTGAGGTAGATAAATGATTAGCAAATACTGTGATATCGCTTATGTTTTACACTTAATCAATCTATATGACAGACATAATTTATATCTGAACTGTTTGTGAAATTTAAAAATAAAGTTTGTCTGTGGCGCCTATCCATGTTAAAGCCATTGTATAATAATCATATTTGTTATAAAGTTTGACTGTGTACACAGAGAAGGTTAACGGCGAGAGACAAAATGAATATATTATCCTCACATTCGTATAATGCGCCCAATATGTCTAGCTCTTTTAAAAAGTCTCACGCTCAACTGTTACGCAGTTATCGCAAGTCTGTGCCAGTCAGTCACATCAGTCAGTCACATCAGTCCACACACAGTGTTTAGTGGACAGCGTACGTGTTCGTGAAATTATTGCGAATAAAAAAGTATTATTGTGAAGTTCTCAGCTTATAGCCGTAGTAGTTCGACCTTTTCCATCATTTGTGAATAGAAAGAGATAGCTATGTTGGCCAACGCGCCTCTCTTTTTCTAAATTAATTACACTCGTTTATCATTTCATATGCACCGAAAACAAATTTATTATTTGTAAATAAGAAAATAGATTTCTTCGACTTTGGTTTCTTTAATTCAAAGAAGCATTGGGTACATTTAACAATAAGAAAACATTTTTCTGAATTTAAAATATTTTCTCGAAACCTAATACTTCTTTGAATTAAGGAAACTAAATTCAAAGAAATCTATTTTCTTGCAAATAATAATTTTTTTTAAGTATAGTTATCCTAAAAAGCTATATAATTATTATGGCTGCAGCTACAAAAATAAGTTAGCTGTGACATTTAGAATGTGTTGTTATATTATCTCGATGCTACAGTTATAATCGGCAGCTATATTTTTCACAAAGATCGTTCTAGTATCGACTAAAGCTTTTTGGAACAAGTAAGAAAGATAAAATATTGTTATGTACAAAGTAAACATAAAAATTTTTGTTTTAAACGAGTTTAATTCTCGTATAGTCTTATGTAAATATATAAATATGTGTGTTATGGCGAGTAGTGGGAAAGTGTCTTAATTTAAAGGCCATAGAAATTCTCGCGTGCGCCCTTCATGTCACGCGATGTAGGTCTAAATTAGCTCAATTATAGCTCGATTTAAAGCAGTTCAATTATTCCGATATTTCCGGCGATAATAGACTCGAATAATATTTTCCTATTTGGCTAACAGAAAAAATTTGTTTATGCATAACTGAGCTTTAAATGCGATATATGCGGGAGTGCATATATTATACATATATATAGGTATACTATATACGAACGGGATTGTTCAGTAGTTCTTGAAAACGTTGCTCGACCGACTGGTCCTTTTTTGGACGGATCAGAACGAAAATTGTGGCCACCCGGGGACACGAGCGCAGCAGCTTTTCCAGAAGAGCTTTCCCCAAGAAGCCGGTGGCGCCGGTTAAAAGGATCACCGTCTCGGCGAAGAACGCGTCGATCGAACCTCCCCTCGGGTGAGCTTCGTCATGTGCGTGTCCCGAATTAGTTTGTGCGTTCGTCGTACCCATCTTGATATCTGTTTCGAGCTCTACACAACTGTAAAAATTCATATTAGTATTAGAAAATAAATTAACGAAGCGTTTTATCGATGACGTCTTTCTAGAGTATATAAAAATGATCACTTGAAATTTATTGCTAGATTAAATAAGAAGTTTGCGCGATAAGGGAAACTGTGGTACCTATAGGGACGTCTTTTTTAATTAAAGTTTTAGAACAATGTAAATAAAAATTTACAGCTTTTTAGAATAATGTTCTAACCCTCGTTTTTATTTCCGTTTATAAAATATTTTCCGTCAATTTGTTTGAATTTGTGGTATGTTGTAATTCTTGAGTTTATATGTTTTTCTATACAGTTTGCACTTGTGTGCTAATCCTTTGAATAAAGAAATAACTTTAATGCTATAAACGTAATATAATTACTAGTAATAAAAATAATTCTAACGATAAATATCGATAAGATAAAAAATTTAAACATTTATTAATATGACATAAAGCGAATAGTTTTCTATTTAATAAAATAGAAAACAATTATTTAAAAATTTTCCTCAGACTATTGTTATTTGCTCCAAAGCATTTAACAAATTTTAAAACGAATAACAAGTATAATATTATAATGCATACTAAACATAAAAATTTCCGTTACATGATAAATATAAGTTATCATTATGTATTTAAATATTGCATTTAAGACTTATCAGATTAAATTATCTCGACGATTTTTGATTACAGATATATTCTAATTTTTTGTTTTGCCCAATTGAAGCAGAGTAAAAACAGAATAATGAAATATTTCATTATATTTTATTTGATATCTAAAATATCTTTAATCAAT
Source organism: Temnothorax rugatulus (assembly GCA_035220575.1). Classification (NCBI taxonomy): domain Eukaryota; kingdom Metazoa; phylum Arthropoda; class Insecta; order Hymenoptera; family Formicidae; genus Temnothorax; species Temnothorax rugatulus. Next base: position 117,301 of record JASTWL010000403.1, on the reverse strand, counting down.
GTTTCTATATTAATGTTATTATAACTTGATTTTTTTTTCTTTTCTCAGTTTTGTGTGCGGCATTGTAATAACATGGGTAATTATGGGAGCTTTCCAGCAAGCGACACAAGTATCGTTTTATCTTTGTTACTCATTGCCAAAAAAGAAAGACAGAACGATGTTTGTGCCGACTTGTGTCGTTTGCTGGAAAGCCCTATGCATTATGGGGTGAATCTCGCTTCGCGTGGAAAGTTGAAAACCCGAACCGTTCAATGCTGTCCAGAGAACCATCCACGCTACGTCCCTCCCCCGCCTACATGTGTACTGCTATGCACACATATCAGCAAATTACTTGCCTTAGTACTGACACAAATTGTTATATTTCTCAGTTATATTTGTTAATAATTCTTTTTAATAAATAACGAGCGACGGCTAAAACCTTTTGTACTCAGGGGTTACTCAGGGGTGATACTCTTAACAACATATATCAAAGTTAAGGTCATCGGAAGGGGTCCCCTACACAGAAAAAATTTTGTGTTAAATTTAACACATTTCACATGTCCCAAATCATCCACTCAAATTTTCGTGTTAATTTAACATAAAGCAAATAACAAACGTTATGTAAAAAAATAACAAACATAATATGTAAAAAATTAACATAAAAATTTAACATTTAGACGCTATCAGAAATCAAAGTTTATGTTAAATTGACATCTCTATAATGTTAAATGTAATTAAGATAAGATGCTATTTTAACATTTGAGAGAAGTATATAGCCGCGCGGTCACCCATTCGAGTTTGTACCGCACCTAACGTCGCTTGACATCGATGATCGAACGGACTAGTGGTGATCCTTTGACTCTGACGCTTCCTTGTTAAATTTGATGAGAGAAGTATCTATTTTTAGTTTTGATGAAATTATGATGAATAATTATGTCAATTTAACACATAGTAACTGTTATAAAAAGGAAGATAACACAATTTATCTGTTCACTTTAACATATAAAATATATCACTAAGAATTCATGCACTTACATATAAATTGTGTTATTTTAACTCTTAAAAATGGTTAATATTAATTTAACATAGAAAAGTTAAGTAACACAACAACGATATGTTAAATTAACATACAACTGTGTCAGAAATTTAACACAAAACTTTCTACACAGGAAAATTTTAACACAAATACAAAATGTTTTTTACTGTGTATAAGGGTTATACAGGTTATAATAATAATAATAATAATAATAATAATAATATAATCTTTATCTTATTTACATGATTTGATTCTAACGAATCGAGTAGTTATAAAAATAGCTATGAGAAAAATAAAAAATATTATACAAACGGGGTTATACAGGCGCCAGCAAAGTTGCTGCTTTAACAAGAAGTTAATTTGTGGGAAGCAAACCGCGGGACACAAGAAAAAAACTCAAATAGAGACAGAGCTATCACACAGAATATAAGCGCAAACTGGGTGACACCATGTAAAAACCATCGACATTGATAGAGCATGTGATAAGATTTCTTTCATCTTTTGTGTTGAGAAACCTAGGCCGGTATTCATAGGCCCGTATTCATATAGTCGGAACTTATTTTGAAGTCCGCCTTAAGTTAGATCTTAAAATGTTATGAACCAATCACAGGCCGGTATTCAAATAATCGGTTATTATTTCAAGACCGTCTTAAGTAATGTCTAATACGGCTCTGTGATTGGATTTATAACATCTTGACCGTATTTAAGACGGTTTAAAATATAAGATCTGGCTATGAATACTGGTCTATGAATATCGGCCTATGGCCAGTTCTTATATTTAAGACTATCTTAAGTACAATCTTGAGATGTTATAAACCAATCACAGATTTATAGTCAGTATTTACAGTATTTATAGACAGAGCTTATATATAAGATCTGACCATGAATACTGAGAGCTGTATTTTCATCTTAAGACAGTCTTAAGATAATAATAAATTATGAATACGGAGTCTAGTAAGAGATATACTAGAGTAAGAGCCGATATACGCGATTCCGTCGAGAAAGCTAGGCACATGATGTTCAACGCCTTCAATTATTATATGTAATAAAACTCAATAACAAAAATTATCAATAGAAACATTTTAAGTTAACATTTCAAATTGCTCGGCCGCAGTGAGCAGCATGTGGACAGTGACTACAGTCACTCTCCGTACCGAAAGGGTTAAAGGATTATATATGAAACAGGGGTAGAAAAGACTGAAGAATATAATAGAATTATAAATAGTCCGATATCTCAAAATTTGTGGAAATTAGAGCTACCACAGATATTTCTTAAAAAATTTAAAATTATATAAAAAATGAACTCCTTCGATCCTCGCCCAATTAAATACCAACTTTTTTTAAATAATACTCTACATTTAAAAAAAATTGAGCCCGATATCTAAAAAATTACGGAAGTTAGAGCTACCAGACACTTCAAATACCATACGCGCACGCACGCACGCACGCACATACACCCGCATAGCACAAAACTGAACAGAAATGTTTCAGAAACATTTCAAAGTTTCCAAAAAGTTTCTAAATAACACTAAAACGTCATTGGTACATCTAAAAAACATAACACAGAAACATAACATTTAAAACGTTTACGTGATATTCATGAAAGTTTCTATATACAATTCAGCTGAAATAATATGTACAATGGAAGTACTGCCGGTATTCATATAGGTCTAAGAAATCCGAAAAGAAATCCTTTACTAAACTGACTAAACATCAGTGACAAGGAAAAAAGTACATCATCCGATAAGAGCTAATTTAAAATTATCACTTTGGTACATGTCTTTTAAGTAACAAATTTTAAGTAACAGACTTTTAAGAACGTTTTTGTCTTTTATGCTTTAAGAAAATATTGTTTTATTTTTAACGTTCTTATTCCTTAATATTTTTTATTTCTTAATATTCGTAATGTGTTTTATTTTCTTACTTATCATAAAGTGATATTTTATGTACAATGATAATTATATTTAATATTTTTTTATATTTTATATTCAATTTTTTTATATATAGAGCTTCTACACATTTATTAATTCACGCAGGCTGAAAAATGCGTTACTCGTTCTTTCAAAATGCTAAATATTATTATGACCTTCACGTGTTTATTTATGTGAATTTTAATTTAAGACAATGCGCTGAAGGTGACCCCAAAAAGGGTCGCAACGTACGTTATTTGACTACTTTTAACTCTATTAATTATTAGTTTTGCAAAATAAATCTTAGCGGCTAAATATCATGCTCGGCTCTTATTGCCTGAATTTAATTTGAATTTTTTTATACATATAGAGCCTCTACATATTTATAAATTTATATACTTGCATTACAAAATAAAGCGATGTGAAGAAAGGAATAATATTAAATATTTAATTGATCTATTTTTCTACATTTTTTAAAAATATTCTTAAAAATTTTTCTATATCTTTTAAAAAATAATTTTGCAACTCCATTTAAACGAATTTAAATTCAAAATAATAAAGTACGATGAAATTATTTTTTGTTAACTTGGTCAGCGACCTTTCAATTCGGGACTAAGTATCGATCAGAAATATACATAAAGTATAAAATCTAATAAAATTAAAAGTTAATGTAACTTTATGTAGGGTTCCTTTAGGGAAATGGAAGAATTTTAAAGAGATAGGCTCAAATATGGAATAAATGAGATTGTAAGTAAATGCGAGAACAAAATGTTTATGCAATCAAATACAATTTATTTTGTGGTTTAAGTTTAACATAGTTTGTTCTCTCATTTACTTAACGGTTTTAATTATCCTACTATAAGATTTATTTTGCAAAACTAATAATTAATACAGTCAAAAGTAGTCAAATAACGTACGTTTTGAACCTTTTTGGGGTCATCTTCATCAGCGCATTGTTTTAACATTAAAATTCACATAAATAAACCGTGTGAAGGTCATAATAATATTTAACATTTTGAAAGAACGAGTAACGTATTTTTCAGCCTGTGTAAATTAATAAATATGTAGAAGCTGTATATGAGCGTATGTAATAATTGCCAGATATCTCTATGCAACGTACTCAAAATGTTTTGCAAAACATCTCAGAGATGGTAGCAAAATTTCTAGGAGATGTCTATGCAACCTTTCATAAAGATCTTTGTGACAAAATAGCGGACATTTTCACGTATCTAAGACATATATGAAACATTTGTGAGATCTTTTTTGTAACACTTTGCGAAGGTCTCTGCGCGAAGGTATTTGTTGAGTTTTGTGCTGTGTGCACACACACACCCACACACACACACACACTTTTAAAACAATTAAAACCCCAGTTTTTCATTGCATATTCTTATAGCTTTTTTCATTGCATATACTTCGAGAGTTTTCCAAAACACTATAAAAAAGTTTTTTTTTAAGTACTTTTCGAGTGTGTACATACATACATTGAGACAGGCTGTTTTATTTTATTAATTATTACCAATGTATTACACAGGACCACAAAAAAAAATCGATGAAAGGTTCCTTTGACCAGACCAGGTGTATTATATGTTTTTGGGGTCGCTGAACATGAATCTGAAGTCCGTTTTGCTCCATCACGTCAGGATTTCTTCCTAACCTCAAAAAACATGGCGGATTTTATGTGGCAAGCAAACTTTTTTAAATATTGACGGATTTAATTAAATCTTGGTATCCAGGGGTTTTTGGGGTTGCTGATTACGAATCTGAAGCCAGATTTTTGAAATTCAAAATGGCGGATCCAATATGGCGGTCAAAATTTTGAAAAATGTTCAGAACTCGATGAAATTATCCGTACAGAGATTTTTGGGGACTAAATCGAAATCTGACATCAAATTTTCAAAATTCAAAATGGCGGATCCAATATGACGGACCGAGATTTGAAAAACAAGAGAAAAGTTCGATGAAATCGTACATTATTACGTTTTTGGCGTCGTTGAATCCAAATCTGTTATCAAATTTTCAATATCCAAGATTGCGAATCAAATATGGCATCTAGAATGGTTAAAAGGTCCGGAACTTGATAAAATTGGTAATATCATGTTTTGAAGTCACTGAATTCGAATCTGTCTTCAAATCAACACCTTAGAATTCAGATTCTTAAATAAAAGAAACTTTCCAAAGAGGTAAATATTGTCTTATTCTACTCTCAGCATGACCCAGAGAAAACGACGTGGACGTGGTAGATTTCTTTCTCCTTCGGGGTACTTGTTTTGAGTGAGCCCCCTTGCCTCTCACTGTTTGAGGTGTGTGATTAACGTTAGTCCCCTTGCCTCTCACTGATCGGGGTGCTTGATTTATGTGAGTCCCCTCGGCTCTCACTACTCTTAAATGAGCTTATGACTTTGTAAACAGATTTGGATTCAACGACGCCAAAAACGTAATAATGTACGATTTCATCGAACTTTTCTCTTGTTTTTCGAATCTCGGTCCGTCATATTGGATCCGCCATTTTGAATTTTAAAAATTTGATGTCAGATTTGGATTTAGCGTCCCCAAAAATCTTTGTACGGACAATTTCATCGACTTCTGAACATTTTTCAAAATTTTGACCGTCATATTGGATCCGCCATTTTGAATTTTGAAAATTTGATGTCAGATTTCGATTTAGCGTCCCCAAAAATCTCTGTACGGATAATTTCATCGAGTTCTAAACATTTTTCAAAATTTTGACCGCCATATTGGATCCGCCATTTTGAATTTCGAAAATCTAGCTTCAGATTCGTAATCAGCAACCCCAAAAACCCTTAGATACCAAGTTTTATAAAAATTAAATCATATTTTAAAAATTCGACCGCCATATTTGAGCCGCCATTTTGGATTTTGAAAATCTGACTTCAAATTTGTAATCAGCGACCCCAAAAACCCCTGGATACCAAGATTTAAGTAAATTCGTCAATATTTAAAAAAGTTTGTTTGCCACATAAAATCCGCCATGTTTTTTGAGGTTAGAAAAAAATCCTGACGTGATGGAGCAAAACGGACTTCAGATTCATGTTCAGCGACCCCAAAAACATATAATACACCTGGTCTGGTCAAAGGAACCTTTCATCGATTTTTTTTTGTGGTCCTGTGTTATCGTTAATTATATTTATAATTTATTAATTATACATATTACAGCCTTCACCCGACGCAGCCGGGTCCGTAGCCGTCGGGGCTCTAAGTTTACAAAAGAAATATTTACAGGGCGCCAGCCAATTTTTACAAAATTAGCAAAAGAGTACACAACAAAACTCAGGGGTGGATGGTCGGAGGAACCCTCAGATATGACTGAATTAGATATTCGCTTATTATTAATTCACATACTTAACATTATATGGTTAGATTATATAATTATGACTCAGGCAAGAGAATACAGATTTATTATGATACTCACAGTTGCCGACAGAAACTTCTTGACAAATTCTTATTGTTATATATACAAAAATGAATATACTTTAGTGACGAAGTACAACACTTCGGTATCACACAATTCAATAGGCGCTGGTAAGGAACAGCGGTCCGACTATTCGGGGGAACGACTCCCGGAATTACAAATATGGTGACGCTAGCACGGCTTTCCGGAGAGTGAGCTTTCCGGCAATCCGGTGCTCCGGCGAAGGCCCAGCTTAGGCCGCTTTGATAGCTGGCGCGTGCGCGTCTCGTTAATTTCGCCGGTGGGCCTAATGATATTCGGGCAGCCCCGTCAATTTCCCGGCTTTCTCCAGCGACAGCTGGAGTTTGGCGTCCTTGTCCGCCTTATGGGCTGAGTCTAAAGCCCCTTGCACAATGCCAGGCAACAGGCAATAGGAACAGGGAATAGAAATCAGAAATCATGTATAAATGCAGAATAAACAGTAACACAGGCAATAGACACAGAGTTTCCGTCACGTTGGAAATTCTGTGCCTATTGCCTGTTGCCAACCAGTCATAGCATTCGAATATTTTAGGTTGTAATTAACGATTTTTTGGTTATTTCCTGTTCCTATTGCCTGTTGTCTGGCATTGTGCAAGGGGCTTAAGTGTGGCTGATATCGCTGTCTTCTCCTCGCTCTTACAATTGCTGGCACGGGTCGTTCATTCCCACCGATAGTCAAGAGACACGGTAGTGTCTCGCGTCAAGTCAGAAAAATTCATCAAAAGCGTCATCATCACAGGAAAGCGAGACCGACCGTGTCTCTTAACGCGACGCGACGGGTTGCGAGTACTCGAGATGTTGAGATCTCATATAACGAGTGAACGGATCAAGTTCTAAGTAGGCTTGATCGATAGCTTGGGGTTCGAATTGGGGGGGGTATCTCCTATAACATTTTCCGCTACGTGCCCTACGAGCGGAGATATTGCGACGTAAAGTCGAAAATATGAAATTTTATTAAGATACTACTCCTCCTCCTAACGCCGACGTCTCTCGACCAATCAGAGGACTCAGAGAAATGTCACTTTCACTTTTTCGACACTGGCGCGCTACTATCGCCAGTTTCGAAATCGGTATGTTCTTATTACGTGTGCGTACTGCGCTCAGTGCAGTTAGTGCAGTTAGCCGGTTCAGCGCGCTGACAGTTAGTTAATAAATAATAACCTAGAAATAGTGACGAATTGACGATCGTGAACGTCGCCGTATGATAGTGATAGTGTATAATATACGTGTGTGTGCTGCGTGCAGTGCAGACAGTGCGTTCAGCGCGCTGTTACAGTCAGTCTTAACCTATCATCAAGAGACACGGTAGTGACAACCAAATACGCGTGGAGCGAGACCGACCGTTACTACGTTTGCGCGAGCGTTACTTCTGTAGTAACTTACGATTATAAACATGTACTGTTTAATGCTTATATGATCCCTAATACTACAAAAAGAAATGATATCACAACAAAATTACCTTTTTAAAAAAAAGGTAAAAAAAAGGCGTCAAGTCACACTCGTTCGAAGAAAGTGGTTATCTCAAAAAAACCGATGAGGTATCTTTGTACCTAAAAAAACCTGATGTGGTATGTTTGTATTTTCACAAAAATAAATGATATCTATAAATTGCGCCAAGTAAAAAATGAATATATATTCCTCGGAAAATAACTGTTGTATTATTTTCCATATTATTAAAAAAAATTTCGTACAAAAACTTGACGCTGCTTTTTTAAAAAAGGTAATTTTGTTGTGAGCAGCGTCAAGTTTTTGTACAAAATTTTTTTTAATAATATGGAAAATAATACAACAGTTATTTTCCGAGGAATATATATTCATTTTTTACTTGGCGCAATTTATAGATATCATTTATTTTTGTGAAAATACAAACATACCACATCAGGTTTTTTTAGGTACAAAGATACCTCATCGGTTTTTTTGAGATAACCACTTTCTTCGAACGAGTGTGACTTGACGCCTTTTTTTTACCTTTTTTTTATTCCTTTATACCGTATCTCGTCTTTAAGATTTTCGAAATAATACGTTTCCTGTTCGCCTGAGTCACTCTAAGCATCAACATCACATATTTATACAGAATAACAATAACATATATACGCCAAAAGAACTCCCGACGAGTCGGATCGCGTCGATGTTGAGGGGAATATAATTATACTGTTACAACATACATACATACATACATACATACATACATACACATACACATTTTGTTAAAATATGTTTTTTTTAGACGTTTTAGAACATTCTGAACACATTGCCCGTGAAAACTCGAAACCAAATTTTTGACCCCAAAACAAAGCTTCCTCTATGAACAAAAAGAAATATATAATATAAATGAATAAAAATCAACACCAATAACAATTATTACTTTCGGTAGTTTGATAATCAAACTATACTTTACTTACTTTGACCCGTTATGACAGAGCTTCGAGCGCTATTGAAGTGAGAGGGATGTTCAAAAGATGTTATATAACAAGTGAATATATGTAGATTCATATCCATACATGAATTTTATTTTTTTAGTAATCGATGAATGTTATTTTTTTTAGTAATTTGTTACGTTCATTGCGCGTTACTTTTGTCAATGGTCTCCCTTATTTGTCGAAATTTAGTAAATCTGTTCATTTTCGTAGTTTTCACTTCGTTTCAAGATACACAATCGACCTTCTAAAGGCCAAGGTCGAAAGACAGAGATATATGTTAACCGAGATGCTTTCTCCGTTACACAGTACTCTAGGAGGGGACGATGGGGAAAATAGAAGTGAGAGAGAAAACATTATAGTAAATAAAAGAGAGGAATAATGTGTGTTTCATAGTGTGAAGGCATAAGTTTATAGCCTTCTCACATTAATACATCTGATCCTGACCCCCATTCCGTACGCCAGATGTGTTTTTATAAAGGAACTTGATTAGAGAGTCGAAGATCGATTGAAAGAGTATAAGATGAATGGGCAGTAATATTTCTTCACTTTTACAAGCACAAACTGATTGAATCTACAAATTACGAGATTTGAGAAAACGGACAACGAAATGTCAAATGCATGAACGTATCGGGTTAAAGTATTTATAACTGGGATATGAGAAAGATTAGCACAAAATTTGATAAAATAGATAATATTTAACATAATATTTAATAGATATTCATTGGATATCTACATATCCATATAACGTCCATATCTATTATGGATATTTAATAGATATCTAATAAATGTAAAAATATCCATATCTCTCAAGGAGCCAGCAGGGATATCCATTAGATATCCACATGTTATCCACATATCCATAAAATAGCTACCAAAGATATCCACTAGATATCCACACGTTATCCACATATCCATGTCCACAAAATATCTATCAAAAATATCCATTAGATATCCACGTGTTATCCACATATCCATGTCCACAAAATATCTACACAGTAAAAAAGTTTGTATATTTTTGTTAAAAAAGGTCCTTGTTAAAATATTTGTGTTAAAAATGTAACTTATTTATGTGTTAATTTAACTAATTTTGATCATGTTATCTGATTTATTTGTGTTAAATTCATATTTAAGTAAGTCAAATGTTAAAATAACACATTATTATACATATGTAATCGTAAGATTAACATAAAAATAATATAGTTTTGTAAAAAAAAATATTCTTTTTATTTATATTTAACATTATACAGATGTTTGTTGAAAATAAAATTTTTGTTCGCATATCATCAAACTTTTCTTTACTTTGTGCTAAATTATAGACATAATAGGGGAGACCGGGGCGAAGTTGTCACTATTTTTTCGGTGCCGATTTTTAACAACAAAACAAATAATTTTAGTAAAATGTGGTATACCGTTGTAAAGAGTGAATCCTTGGCTACAAAATTTATAAGGGCATTTTTGGTCTACGTCGCTTTGTTCAACCAGTATAGAGTAAAAACGACAAAGGTGCAAAAATTGAAATGTCAAAATTGCCGGGGTGGAGTCGTCACTCCATTCTCGGACTGGATTTTAAATGAAAATTCATAATTCCGATCATGAAAAATAATAGGATACATTTTATTAATTATTTTTTAATAGAAAAATGGAAGCATTAATTAAAAACATGATGGCGGAAAATAATTACAAGAAAAGCGCACGCACTTATGTACCCTACGCTCGCACAAAATGCACTGTTTCTCATCAGCTTTGTTCTCTGTGCACACGCAGCACATATTATCCAAGTCCTCGTCGGAATCCGACCACTGCTGCTTCCCTTGACTTTGATTTTCGCCTGAAGCCTCCATGATATCATACGGCCACGTTATCCAAGTGTGCTATTTCATCATTATTCTTCTTCAGTCAGTCGTTCAACGTAGTTCTCAGGGACTCCAAATTGTGTTGCGGCTACTTTTTGTCTTAATTTTATCTTTTGTCTTAATTTTGTTTACTTTGTCTTAATTTTATCTTTTTTTTTTCACCGCAAGAACTATCTTCCTGAGTTGCTTCTTGTCTACAGAAGTCGTTTTGCGATGGTATATGCTGCGTACCATTTTCTTGCAATTGAGAAATACAATGACGCATTTGCAACGAAAAATAAGAGTGAAACCATCGGGATAAAGTCGTCACAGTGACGAGTCCGCCTCGGTGGCTTGGTGATGACTTTGCCCCGGACACAGATTTTAAGTTTGATCGCTCATAAAATATTAGAAATTAACAAAAATAAAAAACTTCACTGGATTCGTGTTCGGCATGCATTACTCTTCAGAATCACTTATCTCGAGATTCGGAGAGAAAATAATATTTAAAAATTTTCGACGTGTAAGAAATTTCACTTTTGACCGAAAACACATTTGCCTTAATGAAAATCACAACATGGCATATAATCTCACTAAACTCCGTTGGTCACATTGGCACCATAAGTAGCATTTACAATATTAATGGCGAGTTCACACAACATATAGATTTCGAGATAATTATAGTAACGACTCCGCCCCGGTGACGACTTCGTTCCGGTCTCCCCTATTTGTATCATAATTTGACATATTTACATTAGGGAGACCGGGGCAAACTTGACATAATTTTTTTAGAGGCAATTTTCAACAATTAATTAAAATTTTCAAGCAAATTTAATGGTTCACATTTAAAGAGCGTTCCTTCAGGTACACAATTGCTTAAAGAAATTTTGTTGTACGTCACTTAGTTTTGACCCCAGGAAAGAAAAAGTGACGCGAAGACAAATTTTCAAATTGAAAAATGCCAGGGCAAACTCGACACTTTGCCTGATCGACACAATTTGATCTGGAACTTATTTTTTATTGTCTGAAACTAAATATATATTTGTTTATCGTGTATTTAGAAAGTACATAAATTTGGAATTAAGTAAAACAATCATTGGAAATAATGAGAACAAAAATTGTTGAACATTCAATTATTTTCATCTAAACTCATGTCTGAAAAACAATTTATGCAAGTAAATTCGCGATTACACGTGCGCACACATTTGTCATGAGCCATATAGCTGCATCACAAGCATCGTTTATTATTGGGAGCCAATAAAACAGCGTGTCGACTTTGCCCCGAACGTCATTTTTTACTTTTGTTACTCCAAAAATATAAAAATTTTGAAAATATGCAAAAACTATTATCGGATTCGTATAAAGCATCGAATTTCCCATCAAAATCACTTACCGCGGTAGATTCGCAAGAGTAAAGCTCGATGAAAGAGTAGAAATTTTCGAGAGATCAGAAAAATTAGGTACTTTTCACTATCAAAAACGCTTATGTCGCGTTAAAAATTACACCACAACTCAGAATGTCACCAAATTCCGTTGATAATACTGGCACATAAAGACGCATTTACAGTAGGAAAGGCAAGTTTCTACGATAGATTTAAATTGGCAAAAAGCCTAGTGTCATGTTTGCCCCGGTCTCCCCTATGTTAAATTAACACAATGAGTGGACACGTTTGGGACATGTGATTTATGTTAACCCTCAGTTACCTTACGTTTTCACTACCCTTTGTTACCTCACCAGGGTCTGAGAGACCCTGTCATCTTCTCCAGCTTGTATCTTTAAGACAAATGCATCAATTTGACGTCTTTTTTTTTAATCGATACATCTTTTAAAAATCTACCAAACTGTGTAAGTTAGATTATTCCAAATTAAAAAATGTAAATGTTATTTAAAAAAAAAAGAAAACTTGTTTTTTTAAAGAAAAAATTTGCTTTTTTCAAATTGACGTATAGTACTGACTGAAAAAAGATACAAGGGTTTTATAATACATTCGAAAGGTCAAGAGTTGCACTTTAAGAAGAAATTTGTGTCATAACGATTGGTTCCAAAAAGTATATTTGTTTTGCAAAGTAAAATTTCATGATTTTGAAGAAAATTGATTAAATATTAGAGGAAAGTACCCGATTATGAGATACCATATCTATTTTGTGTGATTGCCGGAAGTCTATGGGCAGAATTGAAAAATATAGTAGGTCATTTTGAAGGGAATTTAATAAGCTTTAAGATGCTGATTGTCTATAAAAAAGACTTTTTTTTAATAGTAAAACTTGCGACCTTGGGCATGAAATATAAACATGTAGAAGAATAACAAAATATTTTTCAAAAAGTTTCATATGGCTAATACAAAATGGCGGCTATGGAGAGGTAAAAATTCATGTTTTTTTGTATAAAATCGGTAAAAATGTTGAATAAATGCAATAAAAATGCATGAAAAAATACTTTATTTATTAAAAATATACACATGAAAAACTAGGTATTATTTGATTCTATAAACCAATAAAATCCAATATTTTACTTTTTAAAACAAGACGTATGAGTCAGCCTGACTGGCAGTAATTTATTGATATAACGACGTTTCAACCCTTACTTTGGGTTCTTATCAAGTTAATTTAACAATGATCATTGTGCGTCAAAATTACAGAAATATTTGAGTCATAGTTAAAAATTGTGTAAACGGGCGGTGAACACACACACACACACAGAAATGGAGCAAGAATATAAACTTGATTGAGAGACATGACCATCTCATGTAAAGGCCGAGAAACGAATAATTTTACTTTTTATACAACACAAAATATTTTTTCTATCATTATATTGCATAAATACATTGTTTTTATAAGATTTAGTTATATACTTTGTATTTTCACAAATATCGTTTTTGTCAAGCTGTTACCTCACCAGAGTCTGAGAGACCCTATCGTCCCACTCCTCATTTTCTGCCGCGGCTGCTTCGACCGGACGGACTCTCGCAAGTAGCCAGGCTAGTACTAGAATCTTCAAACTTTTTTCCCCTCCTGGTCCGGAGTCCCCCCCACTGCGCGTTCAAAAAGGGCGCGAGTTAAAAACGTGCAGAGTCTCTCAGACCCTGGTGAGGTAACTGAGGGTTAAATAGGATTTTTTATATTCAAGATTTTTCTAAAGATAAAAAAGGTTATTCAACTACAAACTGTTACTTTTACTTTCTATTAAGGAGATACGGTAGTGTCCCGCGCCAAGTACACGCGCGGCGCGAGACCGTCGTGTATCTTTACACGAACGGACGAGTTGCAAGTTGCAAGTAACCGAGATTTTGAGATCTCAATAACGAGTGAACGGATCAAGTTCTAAGTAGGCTTGATCGATAGCTAGTTAGGTTTGAATTATGTAATAAAAGTGTTTTTATTTTTCCGCAATGTGCCCTACGAGCGGAGATATTGCGACGTAAAGTCTGAAATGTTAAATTTTACAATTAAGAAACGTCGTCATTGTCGCTGCAATGTACGTATGGTTGCTTTTGCTTCAATAGATATGGCATTTGAGACTATTGAAAAGAGACAGCATATATTATACGTGCGTGTGCGTCGTGTGCGTGTGCGCTCAGTGCAGACAGTGAGACAGCGCGTTGTCAGTCAGTTATAACCTAGAAATATATATTATGCAACACCGTGGTCTTTCATCGTTAAATACGATCGTTTAATTCCGAATTTCGGTCGCGTCACGCAAGGATCGAAGTGTCACGATATTAGAATGGGCGTTACAAGAAGCGAAATATTAGTGGGTCAGATTTATCAGTGTAGTGACAGTCGTGACCGTCGTGATAGTGATCATCAATATATCAATATATATTGATCGTAGGGAGCTGATCGTAGGGAGATCTTTAAGAAGGAAAGTGTATCCAAAATCGCACACGTATGTACATATATATGCTGTCTTGTGAATTGTAAAAGTTGAAGAGAACGAGAAAGTGCAGATCTGTAGCGCAATTTATATTAATTAATAATTTTTTAAATAAGTAACTTACTTGAGACTAATTATTTATTATTGAAAAAATTAATAATTATTTTCCACTAATTATTAATTTTTAAATAAGTAATAATTTATTTTTGACAAATATTAATTTATTTTAATAATAAAGAATTTATTCCTATTAATTATCAATTTACAAAAGAAATTAATTCATTTTCACCTAAATTTTCACGTAACTAGAAAATTTTCTCTAACAAATTACCAATTCTTTAAGTAATACGTAAATCACTTTTACCTAAATATTATTAATTTTTATGTACCTAATTAGTAATTTTTGTGACTAATTACTAACTTGCTAATTCAATAAAAATTTAATTTGTCTCCCTGCTTAATGTACTACAAAATGCGTGATATCAGTACAAAATTACCTTTTTCAAAAAAGATAAAAAAAGGTGCCAAGTACACGCAATGTATTTTGTAAATCCAAAAATTCAAGTATAGTACATATCTTTGTGTTTCCATTCAAGGGTCTTCCTATCCCAACCCAAATGGTAGTAGCTTTAATTCTCCTTGATAAAATTATAATATTACAAAGAATCATTTTAATCACAAAGAATTAAAGAGGTAACATTACAAAATGAAAATATTTAATTAAAATAAAATAAATAAATGTTTCTTGTAAAAAAACTTGGCGCTGCTAGACCTCTGCTAGAAATTTAATAAAGTACTAAAACTTTTGATTGAATAAAAAAACAATAAACATAATTTAGAGAAGAATGCGATGGGAGTAAAAAAGCAGTGCCAAGTTTTTTTGCAAGAAAAACTTATTCATTTTATTTTAATTAAATATTTTTATTTCCTACTGTTACCTTTTTAATTCTTTGTGATTAAAATGATTGTTTGTAATATTATAATTTTGTTAAGGAGAATTAAAGCTACTACTACTTAGGTTGGAATAGGAAGATTCTTGAATGGGAACATAAAGATATGTACCACTTGGATTTTATTTTTAAAAGTAGTTGCACAACACAATTATTTTTCAAAGCAATATATATATTCTCTTTGTAATTGGCATAATTTAAATATTTTATATATTTTTTTGAAATACATATTACTTGCGTTGAGTTAAATAACGCAATTTTGTGATATAATTTTGTTAAGAAGAAATAAAGCTACTACCACTTAAGTTGAATTTTTGGATTTATAAAATACATTGCGTGTGCTTGGCACCTTTTTTAAAAAAGGTAATTTTGTACTTATATTATTATACGATAAAATTTTAATAAATTATGATATTAATTGTATTGAATTAATTATTTAATTTATTGTCCAATTATATTATTAAATAATTAATAACATCTGAAGTTCTTGTATAGTTTCAACAAAATTTAATTAAATTTGGAAACAAAACTGCATGTTTTTATGAATATTTTCTTCAAATTTAAATAAATTTTGATGAAAATATTCGTAAAATAACATGCAATTTTGTTTCCAAAAATTAAATTTTGTTGAAATTATTCCGAAATTATGTTAAAATTATGCTGAAATTTTGCTGAAATTATACTAAAATTTCGTAGAAATTAGGCTGAAATTTCATTGAGAAGTGTTCCAAAACGTGGAACAATTTCAGAAAATTTTCAGTGAAATTTCAACAAATTTTTCTGCGAAATTTTTCCACTAGGGACGTGCTTCTAAACAGTGTAAACATCACTATAAAACTCTTCATAAATAGTGTAACTATTGATAAAACTCTTCATAAACAAATATAAACACAATCTCTTACTAAAAATTTTCGCCAGAGTAATACCTTAACCCATTCACTGCTTTAGACGAGAATACTCGTGCGACGATATCGCCCGTCAGACGCTTTGGACGAGAATAATCGCCCGACGATATCGCCCATCAGATACTTTGGACGAGTTAACTCGTTTGTTAAGGGGGCATGTACCTTTCTCGGACCAAAAAAAATAGCATATTTCATGATTTTTTTCTGACGAAAGTATAAAAGATAAGAAAATCGAGTTTTTCGCAAATGAAAGTACGTATTTTAGAGTGCATTTTCTGATTTTTGTTTTTTATTTACAATAAAAAGTACTTCCCCTACAGCCCCTCGCCCTAGACCCTGCATGTTTTTGCGGTACCGGTGGAATCTCCGAGCTGGTTCATCTGAAGACAAAAAATAAAAAAAGGTCTTAAAGTTTATGATATTTTCTAGTTCCTACCGAATGGGATTTCCGAAATTTTGATTTTTAACAAAATGGCGAATTTCAAACTTGAAACATCGATTTAGATTCAAGTTTAGAAGTCCGCCATTTTGTTAAAAATCAAAATTTCGAAAATCCCATTCGGTAGGAACTAGAAAATATCATAAACTTTAAGACCTTTTTTTATTTTTTGTCTTCAGATGAACCAGCTCGGAGATTCCGCCGGTATCGCAAAAACATGCAGGGTCTAGGGCGAGGGGCTGTA
Source organism: Temnothorax rugatulus (assembly GCA_035220575.1). Lineage (NCBI taxonomy): Eukaryota > Metazoa > Arthropoda > Insecta > Hymenoptera > Formicidae > Temnothorax > Temnothorax rugatulus. Next base: position 100,258 of record JASTWL010000403.1, on the reverse strand, counting down.
GGGAAAGTACTTTTTATTGAAAATAAAAAACAAAAATCAGAAAAAGCATTCTAAAATACGTAGGGGAGACCGGGGCTAAAAAGTCTACGGGGTAAATAAGTATAATCAATATATATAATATCTCGGAACCTGTATATTGTGCGAACTCGCTATTAACATTGTAAACGCTGCTTATGGTACCCATGTGACCAACGGAGTTTCGGCAGGTTACCTGCCGTGTTATGATTTTTACGAGGGCAAACGTGTTTTCGGAAGGTGAAAGTGAAATTTTCTGCGCGTGGAAATTTTGTAATATCTTGAATATTATTGTATCACCGAATCTCAAAGTAAGTGATTATAAAGAGTAATGCATGCTGAACACGAATCCAGTGTAGTTTTTTCATTATCGTTGATGTCTAATATTTCATGGACGATCAAACCTGAAACTTGTATTTGGGGATAATCAGTCTACAAGCACCCGGGGCTAATCGGGCTAATCTCGTCACTGTGGCGCGCCGGGCGCACGACTTCAGCTCACGGCGATCGTGATTCTGTCTTCCCTTACACGTGCGTCAGTTTGTATAGGAGGGAAATGGTACGCACGTATCGTCGCAAAACGACTCCCGTCGACAAGGAGCAACTCAAGAAGGCAGTTCTTGCGGTGAGAAAAGATAAAATGAGCGCTTACGCAGCCGCAAAACAATTCGATGTTCGGAGAACCACGTTGAACGACTTGAAAAAAATGCCACACAAACAGAGCCGCAGCCTTCGACGAGCAGTGCTGGGCGTAAATCGAAATCAAGGAAGCAGCAGCGGTCGGATTCTGACGAAGACTTGGATAATACGTGCTGCGTGTGCCCAGAAAAGTTGACAATAAACAGAGCATATGGGAAACAGTGCATTGCGTGCGAGCGTAAGGCACACAACACATGCGTGCGCTCGTCAGGATCTGTATTCACGTGCCTAAATTGTTTTATGGAATAGGTAAAACAATTAATAATGTTTTGCATAAAAATTTTAAATAAATTTTTATATTTTTCTCTTAAAAAACAATTATTAAAATGTATCCTATTATTTTTCAGGATTAGATGTACGTATATGTATTGAAAATGCAGTGTGACTGATTAGCCCCGGGGGGGGGGGGGGGGGACGCTTTAACCCCGGCATTTTTGAGATTTCAATTTTTCCCCGTTGTCGTTTTTGCTCTATACCGGTTAAACAAAGCGACGTAGATAAAAATTTCCTAAATAAATTTTGTAGCTAAAGGTTCACTCTTTACAGTGGTATACCACATTTAACTAAAATTATTTATTTTGTTGTTAAAAATCGGCACCGACAAAAAACAGACTGTTTAGCCCCGGTCTCCCCTACTTTCATTTGCGAAAAACCCGATCTTCTTATCTTTTATACTTTCGTCAGAAAAAAATTATGAAATATGCTATTTTTTTTGGTCCGAGAAAGGTATATATGCCCCCTTAAGGAAATTAGTCAGACTCTCAGAAGACAAGTCTTAAGCATTGTAATGTTGTCCTTTGTGTTGTTCCATGCTTTCGAATTTATCACACAGAAAAACAATTCAAATAAATTAGTATTTTTCTTTATGCATTTTTTCCTTTTACTTTTCCTCTTACCTCAAATATTAATATAAAATAAAACATTAGTTGCTGTTGATTAAACAATCGTGATTTTTAATCATACTTGTAGTCAAATTATGAAGATTTGCTTGACAAACTTGCGGTCCAAGTTAACTCCAAAACGTCTGACATACGGGCAATATCGTCGCGCGAGTATTCTCGTCCAAAGCAGTGAAAGGGTTAATGACGTCACTAACATCAATAATACGTCGTTAAAACATATTTAGACGTTAACTTGTTAACTAGGTGATTTCTTAATTAAATCAATCGACGGAAGGAGATTTCGCTGAAATTTTTGAAAGTATGGGAAAACGGCGGAACTAAAATTTAGGTAAGATTTTCGTGCACGTATAATCGTTACTTATACCTCGTGCATTCCGAAGTGTGATATTTCGAGCGAAATTATAATTTGCACAGTACTTCTTGCGCACGTGTAATCATTATTCATGCATTAATTACATGGTGCTTGTATCCTTGACCCGAGAACATCATAACTTCTACTGCATATCTCGAATCGATATAGCCGTGTGGTGACGGTCATCAACCGACGTCGGAAAAAGCTCTTTATTAATATTTCACGCGGGAATATAGTTTCGCGGCTATAGCTGCGGCGAAATGTTATGTATGTCGCTCACGAGCTCCACTTTGCTTCATGACGTCACTTTACAAACCCTGACTGGATATCAGTAGTAAGAATAATATTATTCAACATTTTCACTGCCAAGCGGAATAAAAAAAAAAAAAAAAAAAAAAAAAAAAAAATTACGTTCTTAGGCCAAGGCTGTTTTTTGATCACTTGCTGTATTTTATTGCCGACTCGGATACAGTTTTAAAAAGGTCCACCCTTCAATTTTCATGAAACGGAAAAATGATCCCAAATACTGCTAAATAAATATATCTAAAAGGTTTTTTGGCACAATTCAAAATTAACTGAGATAATACTAAAATAATAAACGTAATATACAACACCCACATAACACAAAAGAAATGTTTCAGAAACAATTCAAAGTTTCCAAAAAGTTTCTAAATAACACTAAAACGTCATTGGTACATCTAAAAAACATAACATAGAAACATAACATTTAAAACGTTTATGTGATGGTCATGAAAGGTTTCTATATACAATTCAGCTAAAATAATATGTACAATGGAAGTACTGCCGGTATTCATATAGGTCTAAAAAATCCGAAAAGAAATCCTTTACTAAACATCAGTGAAGACAATGAAAAAAGTACATCATCCGATAAGAGCTAATTTAAAATTATCATTTTGGTACATGACTTTTAAGTAACAGACTTTTAAGAACGTTTTTGTCTTCTATGCTTTAAGAAAATATTATTTTATTCTTAACGTTCTTATTCCTTAATATTTTTTATTTCTTAATATTCGTAATGTGTTTTATTTTCTTCCTTATCATAAAGTGATATTTTATGTGCAATGATAATAATTATATTTAATATTTTTTTATATTTTATATTTAATTTTTTTATATATAGAGCTTCTACACATTTATTAATTCACGCAGGCTGAAAAATGCGTTACTCATTCTTTCAAAATGTTAAATATTATTATGACTTTCACGCGGTTTATTTATGTGAATTTTAATGTTAAGACAATGCGCTGAAGATGACCCCAAAAAGGGTCGAAACGTACGTTATTGACTACTTTTGACTGTATTAATTATAAGTTTTGCAAAATAAATCTTAGCGGCTAAATATCACGCTCGGCTCTAATTGCCTGAATTTAATTTAAATTTTTTTATATATAGAGCCTCTACATATTTATAAATTTATATACTTACATTACAAAATAAAGCGATGTGAAGAAAGGAATAATATTAAATATTTAATTGATCTATTTTTCTACATTTTTAAAAAATATTCTTAAAAATTTTTCTATATCTTTTAAAAAATAATTTTGCAACTCCATTTAAATTCAAAATAATAAAGTACAATAAAATTATTTTTTGTTAACTTGGTCAGCGACCTTTCAATTCGGGACTAAATATCGATCAAAAATATACATAAAGTAAAATCTAATAAAATTAAAAGTTAATATAACTTTATGTAGGGTCCCTTTAGAGAAATGGAAGAACTTTAAGGTAGTCCTTTCGTGAGAACAAGTATTAGATAGGTACCTAAATTTGATATATGTTAAATATACAGTAATAAGGGGCATGTGTACGAAAAATCAGGTGAGGTTACCGACACTTTACAAGAAATAAGTCATTCTAAATGTGCGTTCGCGGAGCGTGCCATTGTCATTCTATCCTTGTTTACATCTAATGAACGAGAAAGATAGAATGATGCAAATCGCCACGGCCGAGGTTTTCAACGAATAATACATGTACTTAGCGATTAGATGAATACATTATTAATGTCTTAAAATATTCCCTGAAGTTTCCGGATTTCGTACGTATCTTGAAAATAAAGGCTTGGCGAATGTTTTGCTCTGATATATGAGGTTAAATAAGTAGTGGATCCAATCGCATATTGCTTTACTCGTACCGTCATGCCAGACCTAACCTAAATCGAGTCCAACCGCACTACTATTGTGATATTTTTTTAATTAGTACATAATTAAATACGATTAAATCGTGCGTGTAAAATCATTCTATATTATTATAATTATTGGGATGTCGCAATATGTTTGTTTTCAATTACCTCACGACGGACTGTTACTTGACTAGCGCCGGCTGCGAAAGGACTACCTTAAAGAGATAGGCTCAAATATGGAATAAATGAGATTGTAAGTAAATGCGAGAACAAAATGTTTATGCAATCAAATACAATTTATTTTGTGGTTTAACATAGTTTGTTCTCTCATTTACCTAACGGTTTTAATTATCCTACTTATATGAGCGTATGTAATAATTGCCAGATATCTCTATGCAATGTACCCAAAATGTTTTGCAAAACATCTCAGAGATGGTAGCAAAATCTCTAGGAGATGCCTATGCAACCTTTCATAAAGGTCTTTGTCACAAAATAGCGGACATTTTCACGTATCTAATTGTAAGACATATATAGGACATTTGTGAGATCTTTTTTGTAACGCTTTGCGAAGGTCTCTGAAAGATATTTGTTGAATTTTGTGCTGTGTGCGCAATAGACCTCGTATCGCCCTGTAAGCAGGGAGTGAGGTAAAGTGGACTCGCTTCGCGTAGAAAGTTGGAAACCCGAAAAGTTATTAATAAAAAAGTTTAAGAAATATAACAGTTTGTGTCAGCGCTAAGGGAAGTAATATGCTGGTACTTACACAGTAAAAAAATTTGTGTTAAATATAACATAAATTACATGTTCCAAACGGTCAAATTTTTGTGTTAATTTAACATAATGTAAATATGTCAAATTATGACACAAATATTATGTCGATAATTTAACACAAAATAAAGAAAAGTTTGATGATATGTGAACAAAAATTTTATGTTGAACAGACATCTGTATAATGTTAAATATAAATAAAAAACATGTTAATTTAACATTTTTGTATGTACAATAGACATCTGTATAATGTTAAATATAACTGAAAAGGATATTTTTTTAACAAAACTACATTATTTTTATGTTAATCTTACAATTAAATATAAAATGTGTTATTTTAATATTTGATTTACTTAAATATGAATTTAACACGAAAAAATGAGATAATCGGTTCGTGTGGAAAGTCGAAAACCCGAACCGTACAATGTTAGACCTTGTTTCGCTAATATAAGCCAGTTTTATCCTGGGTGGGGTAAGGTGGGGTGGACTTCGGATCGCGTGGATGGTTCTCTGGACAGCATTTCGTTATACGGTTCGAGTTTTCAATTTTCCACACGAACCGAGGTCCACCCCCACTTACCCTTGATATTACTTGTAAACGGTTGTTGTTTAGAGTAAATTATAGAGGTCATTAGCAACAGCTGCATCCTTTATACTCCATAATTACTCTTAATGTATGTACAATTATTATTTTAACGTTATCTCAGTTAATTTTCAATTGCTCCAAAAAACCTTTTAAATATGTTTATTTGACAATATTTGGGATTATTTCACCAAATTTAACAAAACTTTTTGGAACTACAGCTATCGGCCTTACAGCATTTATGCTTTTCTATTTCTTTTTTTTTTTTACAACTTTTAAACCTGATTATTCGGTATATCATTTACGATACACCTGGCCTGTGTGGTTAGGTTCTGAGTGTATCATAAATGATACACGTGGCGGTAAGAATGTTAAAAAAAGTCTGCAACAATTGTGACAAAAATGATTTATTTAAATTATTCCATCTGCGATATAGTACGGTCGATCAGAATGAATAATTCGCGAAGATCTTGTTTCAGCATGGCTTGCAAAGAAATTATTGCAGCCTTTTGCAGATCTCTAATGACTTTGAGATCTCCTTGGAAGCTTTCATGTATACACAAGTATGTAAAAAAGTTGAAGTACTATTGCAGCAGCATAATCTTGAGACTAAATCAAGTCAAAAAGTCCTGTACCATTTTTCCCTCCGACAAACAATTATCGAGATATCGTAAGCTAAATATTGAAAAAGTTACTCAGTTTTCCTTGAATATCTCAACAAGTATTAGGCAAATAAAAACATTTTTCGGGCAAAAGTTGTTCAAGTTAATTAGTAGAAAAAGATAATTTAATAAAAAGTGGAGGTTTCCACTTAAATTTAACTTGGGCTCTGCTGGGTTCAACACGGGTCCTGGACCCAAAGTCTAATAAGATCGTCTGTTGGCCTCCTTTAAACCTTCCAATTTTTATCTGAAACATTTTTCCAATAAACCAATACTGTCGGAGATAATTGGCCGTCCCAGAACTTTTGGTACGCACGTATATATTACATAGATCGTAAATTTTGTACGAATCGGACACAAATTTTTGAATAAAATATACGTGTATACATTAAATATTCTCTCATCGATCGAACGTCGTCTTTTGAAACACTGTGTGACTCGTGGCACAATTAACAGCGGGTGGTTCTATCAAGGTCGAGTTTACGTTGAATGCTTATCGCTCTGGCCATTACTTCGCCCGATGCGAGAAGATAATTCACCGCGAGACTCTATATGGTCTGGAGATATAATTACAAAACAGTGAATCGCGCGATATAATTACAAACAGTGTCTCAAGATACAATTGCAATCTCATGGACTCTTATCACCGACTGTCCGAGACAGAACACTGACCTATCTCACGCCGGATGGTACACGAAACGCGAGACGAAGTGGGAATTAAGAAATACTGTGACTCGCGCGTTCATATTGCGGATTTACGATACATCTTAACAGAAGAAAACATTCAAACTATCTATATGTATATAACTGATTAAAATTAATTATTATATAATTAATTAAATATAAGTAATAAAAAATGGATTATTACAAACATGGCCAAGTTTATGGCTCCTGATTTTATAATCTTATTGACTAAAAGCGAGAAATGTAAAATTTTTGTTCTTATATTATAAAAGAAGATTAGCTCTCTCGCGTGCCATCATTCGCGTTAATACAAATTGATTAGATATAAAAATTTCGTTTTTTATTTGTAGATGATGTGTACTTTATACTCACTTCTGATAGTTGATTTAATTATTTATTAATTCACTTATGATAATTAATTCATAGCAAAGTATGTTTTGGGTTACACTCTATTAACTGTTTATTTTTTTATTTAAAGATGGAAGAAAAAGTATCTTTAATTCAAAAGAATAAACCGTATTAGAACTAATGATGTTATCGCATGACTATAGTATAGACATGTGACTATTTATTGAAGTTCACTCGCTGTTCTTGAGGCACTTAGAATATCGAGAAACCTGCTCTTGCGCCAAGTTACGCGCGACAAACAGCGAAGGCGTATATCGACCATACATCGCTCCTCTCATGTTTATACCAGAACCATGAATGTGCTTTTATGATTAAAATAGAGACCCTCAAGTAAGAGTCTAGCCACTGATCGACTGTGTGCTGATTGGTGTTCACAAATCGTGGCAGAACCAATCCAAAATATAAAAAGCATCAAAACGAATCCAGCATATATTTGTTATTTATAATTTGTCATACAGAACATGTGTCGTAATGTGTATCTAACTAATATATAAACTCTGTATAGAGTGCATTATTTCTAAACGCAGCCACCATCATTTGTCAAATTGGCCAGATTCTTAACTTGAGGGTCTAGACTCTAGACTGAAGGAAGAGGGGGCAATCAAAAATTAATTTATAGTTAAATTTAAATCTGAAATAAAAACTGACATATCTGCAAAAAATTTCAAAAAAATTGATTCCAGAATTATTTAAAATTGTGAATTTCCAAAATTTATCGAATTATTCATAATATTGGCATAAGGGGAACGATATATGTATACGCGAGCCGACAAGTTGAGAATACTTCAGATTATATCTCAATATGATGCTCTTGAACCGATTCAACTCTTAATAGGTTCAGTCGATAACTGGGAGTTTTGATTACATAACATAAGTATCTTTATTTCTGCTCTGTATACCCTGTTAATAAAAAGTATTTCGCAGTAAGAAACTTGACATTATCATCGATAATGAGACGTTATGAAAAACTTGATTATTATAATATACATATAATTGAGAGATATATAATGTATAATTGAAAAATTGAAGGAACTAACCGTGAAGTTCAACTACAATTGTGTTGTCTCGTCCAGATAGATATATTGTAGTAGCGTTCCAAGCTGTGTTATCCTCAACAGGAAGATAACGCTACTACAATATGTCCATTCAGACGAGACGTTGCATATAATAGATATTATAAAATCGTTATAAAATCTACATAATAAAATGATTAATATTCGATGCATTTGCAATAATTAATATTATAAGTGTTTACGTGATTGTACCATGTTATTCGGCACGATATTGATTGTTGTCGATAATTGCGAATGTATGCACTTATTAAAATTCCGCGCAATTTCGCGTACGACGCGCGTATATATATGTGCACTCGACAAAATAAAATAGCTTCGAAGACCGGAGAACTGATAACACATTTATGTTTTTTAAAGCTTGAATTATCTTTAATGACCTTGTGTCATACATCACGGAATTTGTCTCGACGCGACGTCTCGACTGTTAATAATACGTAAATAAAAATACGTTCTATTTTTAAACGATTTAATTTTACATCCGGAATACATATGTTTAAAAAGTTATATCTCTAGTAAATGTCGTGTCATTAAGGCCAAACAGAGGAGGGAGGGATACTCTTACGACCCTCTCTGTTACAAGCTCGCTATATCATTTATATGATTGTGTGGACGTTTTAACGAAGTCGTAAAAATTGAACAAACAAGAAAATTAGGTGGAAACTCAAACATAATCAAACGATAATTAATTTTTTATGATTATTGGAGTCCCCCACAATTAAGTTAACTCGATGTTATCAACCACTTTTTGAATTTGTAGTTATAACTCGAAATTTATATAATCAAAATATCTCGAAAAATACTTTAAAAACTATCAGTAAAAATTGGACAAACAAGAAAAATAGGAAGTGCTTAGGAAATGATTAGAAAATATATTCTTGAAAAGATATTGTGTCCTTTTTTAAATACTTTTTTATTATCCCTTTTCACCGATAAAACTGATTTAAATATTTATGAGTATATTAAAATTCTGGTTAACGCAGGATATAAAACTTTTCTAAACTAAACTTCTAACTAAAGAGTATAAAACCATTAATTTTATATTAATTATATCTCTCAAGATTAAGTGGAAACTCAAACATAAACAATAATTGATTTTTTATGATTATTGGAGTTCCCCACGAGTTAACTCGATGTTAGCAACCAATTTTTGATTTCGCAGTTATAACTCGAAATTTATATGATCAAAATATCTAAAAAAAAAAAAAAAATACTTTAAAAACTATATCAGTGTTTCGATAATGACCTTTGGGATGTTTAATATGATAAACAAATAAAAAAACTTTCGATATCAAAACTACGAAAGTCTAATCTCATGAAAAAAGAATCAAAGAAAGAAATAACAGAAAAGAAAACATATAGTAGAAAGATATCAAGAGACACGGTAGTGTCTCGCGCCAAGTACACGCGGAGCGAGACCGACCGTGACTCTTTTACGCGACGCGACAAGTTGCATGTACTCGAGATGTTGAGATCTCATATAACGAGTGAACGGATCAAGTTCTAAGTAGGCTTGGTCGATAGCTTGGGGGGGTCGATTTGGGGGGGGGGGGGGGGTACGTGTTTTTATTTTTCCCTTACGTGCCCTACGAGCGGAGCTCGTCGATATTGCGACGCAAAGTCCAAATGTGAAAATTTTATATTAAGATACGTCTACGTCGTCGTCGTCTCTCAATCAGAGGAACGTCACTTTCACTATTTCAACGGTAGATGGCTCTTGATTTCCGATAAGTCGCGCGCGCATTATTATCGATCTAGTAGGTAAATTAGGTCGATAGACTTATCGGTCAGGAAGAAGATTTCTATTTAGGGAAATTAGGGTATTATCAACCCAGCGAGTAAATCCATTCGAGTCGATATATCGATATATGTACGTGTGCGTACTGCGCTCAGGGCAGTCAGTGCGTTCAGCGCGCTGTCAGTCAGTTATAACTTAGAAATAGTGACGATCGTGACCGTCGCCGCGTGATAGATAGTGATAGTGAAATATATTGACGGCAGGGAGCTGATACCGAGGAGATATAAGAAGGAAGGTGTACCCAAAACCGCACACGTACGTATATGCTGTCTTGTAAAAGTTGCTAAAGTTAAAGAGAACGAAAAAGTGATCTGTATCTATGCACGTTTGACAGGTACTATTTTTCTGAAAAATTTATCGTATTTATATGCACGTGTAACAGACACTATCGCGTAATAAAGAACTATCGCGTAATAAAGATTTCTCCGAAGTATGTTAATTATTTTTAATACATTTTGTGTAGTAAAAAAGATTCTGAGAAGCAAAATCGTCGCTTATATTCCGTTTGTTTCTAATTAATACTTAAAGTATCACAATGTCAAGTAAGGAAATGATATGTAAAATGACAATTTATGGATATAATTATATTTCGCTTCTTACTTTAATTAGATATTATATTATGTTATTTAAACTTCAATATAGTATCTGATTGATATATTATATTCAGTAGAACAAATCAAGAGACATGGTAGTGTCTCGCGCCAAGTACACGCGCAGCGCGAAACTGCCGTGACTCTTTTACGCGAACGCACGAGTTGCAAGTACCCGAGATTTTGAGATTAATAATAGTCCTTGCTTGCAATTCAAGATGTAATTGATAATGTGAATACATGGCCCATTCGAAAAATGTTTTGGGATAAAAATATAAAGGATCACAATTTAAGCAGAAAACAGTTTGTGCTTTTGGTTAAAGCAGAGAATACTTTGTATTTATGCTTTCTACTATTCTCTGCTTTAACAAAGATTGATAATTTTAAAATATATTGTATAATTGAATGAAGTTGTAAATAACATATGATCTAATAGTAAGAAGTGAAATATACATCCAGTAAATTATTATTTCTTTACTTACTGATATCATGATATTTTAAGTATTAATTATAAACAAACAAAACGACAATTTTTCTTTTGAGAATATTTTTTACTACTCAAAATACATAAAATTTGAAAAGAAATCGAAGAAAGTGCCGTAATACATACATATTTACCTAAAGTTTTATTGAATTAGCAAATTAGTAGTCACAAAAAATTACTAATTACGTAAAAATTAATCATAGTTAGGTAAAAGTGAATTACGCATTAAAAAAAAGGTAATTTGTCAGAGAAAAATTTCTAATTATGTAAAAATTTGTATAGTAAAAATAAATTCTTTATTATTAAAATAACTGATAGTTTGTAAAAAATGAATTATTACTTATTTGAAAATTAATAATTAGTGAATAATTTTTATGTAAATAGTAATTTTTTGTAACTAATTACTAATTAGCTAATTCAATAAAAATTTAATTTGTTGTTATTGCTAATTTCGCGAATAATTAAAAAATAAAAATTTTTTGCCGATCCTTGCTTAACACTACAAAATGGGTGATATCAGAAACAAACAAACAAAATTACCTTTTTCAAAAAAGGTAAAAAAGAGGCGCCGAGTACACGTAATGTATTTTGTAAATTCAAAAATCCAACCTAAATAGTAGCTTTATTTCTCTTTCACAAAATTATGTTACCTAATTTAACTCAAGTGACATGTATTTCAAAAAAAGATGTGAAGTCTTTAAATTAAATTGCGCCAATTGCAAAGAGAATATTTATATTGCTTGGAAAGATAATTGTTGTGCAACTACTTTTAAAAAATAAAACCCAAGTGGTATCTTTGTGTTCCTATTCAAGGGTCTTCCTATTCCAACCCAAGTGGTAATAGCTTCTTAATTCTCTTTAACAAATTTTTAATATTACAAAGAATCATTTTAATTACAAAAAATTAAAGAAGTAACAGTACAAAATGAAAATATATAATTAAAACAAAATAAATAAATTTTTCTTGTAAAAAAACTTGGCGCTGCTAGACTTCTAAATTTAAACACTAAAATTTAAACATTAGTATTAAGATTTTTTGATTGAATAAAAAAAAATAAACATAATTTAGGGAAGAATGCAACAGGAGTAAAAAAGCAGCGCCAAGCTTTTTTACAAGAAAAATTTATTTATTTTGCTTTAATTAAATATTTTTATTTTGTACTGTTACTTCTTTAATTTTTTGTAATTAAAATGATTCTTTGTAATATTAAAAATTTGTTAAAGAAAATTAAGAAGCTATTACCACTTGGGTTGGAATAGGAAGACCCTTGAATAGGAACACAAAGATACCACTTGGGTTTTATTTTTTAAAAGTAGTTGCACAACAATTATCTTTCAAAGCAATATAAATATTCTCTTTGCAATTGGCGCAATTTAATTTAAAGATTTTACATCTTTTTTTGAAATACATGTCACTTGAGTTAAATTAGGTAACATAATTTTGTGAAGGAGAAATAAAGCTACTATTTAGGTTGGATTTTTGAATTTACAAAATACATTGCGTGTATATATATGTGACAACACATTAATTTAAGATAAATAAGTAGCTGCGAGAAATTTGAAATAAATAAAGTAAAGAGTGTGCAGTGAAATCGAAGAAAAGCAAAACGTGATACATTTGAAATGCACAAATAGTATTAAACAAACAGCAAGAATATACAAGTAGAAAAATATAAGTCTATTAGACAAGAATCGAGACTTGCAAAGGTATTCAGAGACACAATCAGAGGTAAGAAATATGTGAAAGAACTGTTTCAAAATATTAAGACTTTTCGGATAGCCTTGATATTTTGTCGAGAATAAATTTTGAAAGTATCTGTTGCAAATTTTGTCGATAGAATGCCAGCAGAAATATGACAGAAACCGCTAACAGAATATAATTGACAGATTGACTGCAGAAACTGAGCAAAATCTACTGTTTCGTAACCATAATTTAAATGAAGTATTCCATTTAAATGTTTACAAAATGACAGATTCTGCTCTTGATTTCTACCGACAATCTGCTGTGAGATTATATCGGTAGGCTTATCGGCAAAACACGAGTTTTAATGCCGACACAGATGATACCGGATCTGTTGCGATAGCTAAGCAAATCTGCTGTCGATCTGTGTCATACACTGCAGGCAGTTTGCTAACTGGGTTAGTATAGTGGCACCGACTGACCTAATTGATCGCAAGATCAGAAATAAAAAATACATAAAGATGGTGAAGAAATTGCTTTGGATTTGCATATATTTGCAATATTTATGATTTTAACACTTGTTTCTTAATATGTTAAAAATAACCAACACTGAATAGATTTTTTGTGATTTATCGTAATCGCTTCGTTGATTAGTTGATTCAAGTGGCCGCCGAGATAAGAACGCTGATAATATCGCTTTATAGTCAACAGAAGAAGAGTAATTTTATGAATTTGATATAATTAAGGTAGTCCTTTCGCAGCCGGCGCTAGTCAAGTAACAGTCCGTCGTGAGGTATTTGAAAACAAACATATTGCAACATCCCAATAATTATAATAATATAGAATGATTTTACACGCACGATTTAATCGTATTTAATTATGTACTAATTGAAAAAATATCACAATAGTAGTGCGGTTGGACTCGATTTAGGTTAGGTCTGGCATGATGGTACGAGTAAAGCAATATGCGATTGGATCCACTACTTATTTAACCTCATATATCAGAGCAAAACATTCGCCAAGCCTTTATTTTCAAGATACGTACGAAATCCGGAAACTTCAGGGAATATTTTAAGACATTAATAATGTATTCATCTAATCGCTAAGTACATGTATTATTCGTTGAAAACCTCGGCCGTGGCGATTTGCATCATTCTATCTTTCTCGTTCATTAGATGTAAACAAGGATAGAATGACAATGGCACGCTCCGCGAATGCACATTTAGAATGACTTATTTCTTGTAAAGTGTCGGTAACCTCACCTGATTTTTCGTACACATGCCCCTTATTACTGTATATTTAACATATATCAAATTTAGGTACCTATCTAATACTTGTTCTCACGAAAGGACTACCTTAAAGTGTGAGGAGAAACTTTTAATCTGTTAAAGTTTAATTATAAGGATTACAGATCGTTGAAAATGGGTTTAATAACGGGATTCACAGCTGTTTACATTTCCTCCCCCTCTCCCCGTTATTAATAACGGGATGTAAACAGCCGTGAATGAATATAGTCGGTTTATAGGAGTCACCAGGTATCTCAGCAGCATCAGTCAGAAGGTAGAGTTATAAATTAATTACAAAACATCTCTTTTACGGTTGCGTGTTTGAATTTTGTAGGAATTTAGCAGATATACGCGCTGAAGTCATGCTTGAATGACTAAAAGAAGAAAACTGTGCACATTTATATATTTTTACAAATATATAATTTAAGTAGGATATTATTCTCTTTTTGCGATCCCGTTTGGTTTTATACTTATTTTGTATCGGGACAAGTATCATCGCAATGACTGAGTATTTTGTCAGTTTAACAAACGTTAAAAGTTAATAATATATCTACAAATAATTTGATCTTTTTAAATTCTATATTAATATTTTTTTCATTTAGAACAAATTCAATACTAATCAATTTGACATAACAATACACTAGAGCGTTAATTTTTTTATTTTTGCACAAGGGTAATCGCAAATTAAAATTAACAGAATTGAAGGCGGGAAATTGTCAACCTTGATATATAATCTACTGTAATCGCTTGAAACTATGCCATCAAACTTCTCCCGTTAAAATTGTTTACTTTGAAAACATCGCCCGGGAAAAAAACCTCTTATTTGTTCATATTAGTTTATATTAATTTATATTAGTAGATATATGATTATACATGATCATATAAGAAATGGAAAATATAATCTCGGCATTGTTGATAAGTCAATATCAAATTTATTTATTATAATGATTAAAATTATTTGCACTACATATATGTATATATATATTTTTTAAGTCTTTTTAATGTTTAAACTAAAATGAAAATCAAAATAGACGATCTTTGCAACGACAGTTGCTCTTGATGCAAAACAAGCACCGCGTACATCGAACGTATGCATGTCAAGCGAGTATCTCGAGCATCCTACATGTCATTCACGGGGACACTAATGGGCGAATAAGAAAAAAATAAACGTAATAGATCTGTAACTATTATGTTTATTTCTATCAACGCGGATTAAATCTTAATCTTAATCTAACTTACTATTTCTACTTCTTGGAACAAGAAAAAGATTACAAATAAGTTAAACCTGCAAGATTCAAGTTAATCTCCATTGGTAGAAATGGACATTAGGTGATTGTCTAATATTGTAGAGTTCGAATACGCGCTCTATAATGTAAGTCGTTCATGGGCGCGGATATACGCCCTTTGCACAGGAAGAGTTAAAGCAAACGGTCTGGCCGCCGCGCCGTGAAGTCGCACGTGGTTGTACAACTTGGAAGAGCGATCGATCGACCTATACGCTCCGAATATCGATCGGCCAGCCATACCAGAAGTTACACTTTTCGCCTATACGTATGTGCGTAAATATCAGTGTAAATCTTGCTTGTTAAGATTAAAACTACTGCGACAGTCTTGAAGAACGACGTAGAAACTGGTTCGAGCGACTGAAATAATAAGCTCTGCGGATATCGCCTTTTTTCTTCTTTGTTTATTATTATTATTATTATTATTTTTTTTTTTTTTACAAAAGTCAGGACTTTTTATTATATTCGCGGATATAATTTCACGCCTCATCCTCGTCATCCTTTCGCGAAAACTAATTCCGCCGATGACTTCCTTTTATCGCGTAATCGAACGCGTGCAATAATTACGTTCTATAACGTCAATGACAAAGTAAACAATATATTTCGATCCGGTTTTTCGACTCGGCGTGCTAAGTAACGAGAGCATGCGCCACTGTCGTTTTCTTATCTTATCGCGGTTGTGTCAGTATAATGCAGCTAAATTCTCACAATCAAATTACCGCATGGCACAAGGACGCTGCGACGAATGGAATTCGCGACGGAATATTTCTCTTTTAACGAGGAATCGTGCCGTTCTTTCGATCGAGAACATCGATAAAGCGTGTTAGGGGAGGGGAAGTAGAAATTGGACGGTATGATTGCGGCGCGATAACAGAAGTTTCGAATAAAAGTGATAAGAGATAGTTTCGGGACAATTCATTTTGCTAAACGGACATTGAGAATTACATAAAGCTTAACCGTTTGCCTAACAAATTTAACAATTTGCTCCGCCAGCTTAAAATAAAAATTTTAGATACCACTTTTGATGTAGAAAGTAAAGAATGTATTGGATATTTTATAATTGTTAATATATTTTAAAAACGATTTATTACATTTTGTTTTGAATTTTAATAATGTATGATATCGTTTGAAACACTTGCCCGGATGAGGTTCAGGTTTCCTTTCACGCAGGACAGGAAAAGTTTTCTTTCACATTAAAGGAAGGTATTCCAAATTGAGGTTTTGGGAACTGTTACGGAAACGAATAAATTCTACTTATTTTTACGTATTTCGAGTCATAGAATCCGAAAATGGTCATAAAATGGTCACGCTTGTAGCGGCAAAAACGTGGAAAATTGAAGAAAATGTGAAAAAAAAACGGGGTAATTGTTATACTGTCTAACAGGCGTTGCGTTTGCGCAGAACATATCGTCTGCTATCTGTCTTACTTTATCGGCGAGCACACCGCTTAATTGGGAAGTTAGCTAGCTAGCAATATGGAAGTATTACATACATATATGTATCGCTTCTCAATATGGAATACCCTTTTAAGGATCAAGATTTTAAATCTGTTAAATACCCAAACAGCATCAGGTCCAAATTTGGGACATAAGACTCTTAGACTAATGTCTAAGAGTCTTATGTCCCAAATGTCTTGTGATATAATTATCACAAGACGTCTTAAAGATGTCTTTAAGATATCTTACGTGGGTGATTTTGGACATGCGTGCTGTCTGGGTATATAACGACGCGATAACGAGAATAAAAAACAAAGCGAAACATTGGTATAATATAAATACCGAATCATATAATAAGCATAATACTGTCAATTAATTTTAATAACTTAATTATTTAATTAATTTAAAAAATATAGGAGAAAGTATATAAGAGCTTTATGTCGAGTCTAGCTCGACACTGGAGCTGCTGGAACGAAATATCGTATCGAATCCAACTCGACACAGATCTTCGAGTCTTAAGGATATTTTTGTGGACACAAATATTTGCTAGTTCTAGATAACAGACAAGCGGAGTGCTCTGACATTAAAAGCGCATGAAAACCGTGGTGTGATGCGCCTGCCTCTCTCTTTCTTTCTCTCTCGGTGCGCGACTGTCATAATGAAAAATCGTTCGCGAGACTGACACAAATTTCGACACGTGTGTCGACTCACTGTGTGCCGTGCGCGTTAACAGTTCCTGATGGGTGAGCCCGCTCGGCGCCTGGTTCCTCGACATACCCTCCATCCCTCTCCCTCTTTCTCTCTAGAGTCATTGGCGTGTCTTCCGGTCCGCGTGCCCTGGAACAGGCGGAGCACGTTCTCGCGCATCTCGACGATAGAATTTTCGACGCCGGCGGAAACGCGGGCGACATCGCGACAATTTCCCTTTCGTGAATCACGACATCGGTGGCCCGAACTGGCTGTCGGCTGTCGGACGCGAGATGAGATGCTGAAGATGCGGTTGCCACGCGAGAATCGCGCGCTGTCACCAGGAGTGACTTAGACTCACCGGGTGGCCGAACAGGGAGGCTCGAAAGCTTTCCGAATCCTCGATCACGAGGTTTACCACGTCGCGTGGCGGCTACGCCGCGTCGCGCCGCGCCGCGCCGCACCACCGTTCGTCGAGGGGCCTCGATCGACCACCTCGCCGCCTTGCACCGGAACGAACCGTCCTGAACAAAAGGAGTGAGACGCACTGGTCCGGACCTCGTCGCACCGTGTCACGTCGCACCGTGTCGCGGGCACTGCGCGACTGCTGCGCGTTGCATTACCACCGTACGTCGCCGTCGAGCCGCGGGACGGCCGGAAATCACGTGTGTATGTGTGTGGGGGGAATATAATGCCCGTGGCACACGCGCGTAAGAGGGTTGCGCGCGAGGGGGTTGAGCGCAGTTGGAACTCTCCTCGACTGAGGGCCGACCGAGGGCGAAAAATCGATCGGCACGCATTCCGGGCTGCTTCGTCGTCGTTCGCACAGATTACGTTGCTCGCGGCGAATCTGCCGGCGTTTGGCTCCCGTGAGGCTCACTTATGTACATTTTTACGTCGTATACCACCTTTTCGTAACTAACAGCTCTGGAAACGTTCGGGAAAAAGCGAAAGTGACAGACAACCTAAATTTAAAAGAATCAGAAAAATAAGAAAAATGAGACCAAGATGGAGGGGAGAGGGAGGAGAGAGAGAGAGAGAGAGTTCTCATGTGTGTGTGTATATAGAGACCTAAAAAGTAGCTCAACTTTGGGAATTTTTTTCAAGCGAATTGCAAGGGATATCAATAGGAGGTTTTTTGCTATAAATTCATTGTACTCTTAGTATACAAAAGAAATTTTTTTCGAAGGAAGAAGTGGGTGCTTTTGATGGGCAGTAGCAGGTCCTGCGCGGCGTGCTTGGCTCAATGGCGGAGGCTGCAGCTCCTGTAAAAATCATCAGAAATCGAAATTTCAAAAACGTGGTGAAACTAGATGAAATTTGTTGGAGGCCAAACCAACATTTGGTTAAAAAGGTTGAAAAGTGACAAAATGGCTGTTGTTTGAATTTTGAGGTCGATTTTTTACTTTTTTTTCGTTTTCAACTCGTAAAAAATTGTAATTATTTAAAAGTTTCACTTTTTAGTGGTTTGGCCTCCAACAAATTTCATCTAGTTTCACCACGTTTTTGAAATTTCGATTTCTGATGATTTTTACAGGAGCTGCAGCCTCCGCCATTGAGCCAAGCACACCGCGCAGGACCTGCTACTGCCCACCAAAAGCACCCAGTTTTTCTCTAAAAAAAATTTATTTTGTATACTAAGAGTACAATAAATTTATAGCAAAAAACCTCCTATTAATATCCCTTACAATTCGCTTGAAAAAAATTCCCAAAGTTAAGGTGATGCTGGAGCCGTCTGTTTTACCGGCATTTATTGCTGTGACGTAGCGTCGTATTAACTTGACAGAATTAAAAATTCTTTTCCAGAATTGCAGTACATACATTAATGATTCGGGGTAACTCCGATTTTATATAGAAAACGAGAAAAAATTACGGAAATACAGATTTCCTTATCTACTTTTATCCTAATATGGCGTCTCGAGCTGTCAGCTCGTTACAAGATGTATTTCATATAAGAGATATACCATTGGTACGAACGCGAAAACAAGTTCCCCTGAATTGCACAACAATAAAAACATCGATAAACCCCCCAAATCAAGATTTGGAAGCGTAATATAAAAGTATAGTGTCAGTGTGTATCGTGCGTATGTATGCGCGCAATGTTAGGTGCTATCCTTGTCTATATCCTTGTCTATACAAGGACAGATATAGGTCGATAACATGGAAAATGGTAATTTTGTCGGTTATACAGACGGCTCCAGCATCACCTTAAGTTACTTTTTAGGTCTGTACATGAGAACCTTCCCTTAAAGCTCTCTTCTATATACTTATGTCTCTTTAAATATTGGAAGGGTATCGCTTGGACCACTACTCACGTGTATTTTAGACCAGTATGAAAAACTATTGTACAAAATTGTTTTAATATATTCAATGAAAAATATAAAATAATAATTATACATTTCAACATGGTGTTGATTTCCGGAAGAAGAATGTTTAGATGGACAATAAGTGTTCTCAGACAAGCACGCATGTCCAAAATCATAATACTGTCTGAGTTTTTAACATCTCATAATTTTAAAACATGGTGATAACAGAAAATTGCGCCAAATGACAAAAGGAGATATATGATAAATGTTGTTAAATAATGCTTATCACTAGAGATGTCGCCAAGAATGTCCAAGATCTAAGCACGAGCGAAAGTGCTAAATAGGCTTGCTCCTATACTGACTGTACTTTATATTTTTTTAATAAAAAAAAGCACGAGCGAATAACCGGTTCCAGGTAACAATACTGACGTATAACGGTAGAGCAGATCGTCGTTAAGTGAAAAAAATGGCTGACGGTGGGTAGCATTCGGATAAAAAACCGGTTCCAGATCAAATCCGCGTGGCTCCGAAGTCGTCTCGAAGAACTCCGATTCAATTCGCTTAACACTTTAGATACGCCGTCGGCGTATATTTAACGGAAGCTGTAATTGAATCTGTTGCAGGCAGCTGTTGTCGTAAACTCGATTGCAATTCGAGTCCTCGCTTTGTACGCTCGCGGAGTTATTTTCCGACAACATCCGCTCGCGTCCCGTTTCCGTCATAGGAAAACGATTTTATTCCGTAGTCCAGCCGGTGTGGTGTTTTGTAATCTACATCCGCGCGACGATCCGCACGATTCGACGAAACAACGGAGTAACCGAAATGAAAAATGGACTCAACGATCTCTCTCCGAGAGAGAGAAAAAGGATCGTACCTCAAACTGTTGCACGCACAGGCGCGAGAAAATATCTGCATTCTGCGAAATGCAAGCAGAAGAGGAGGGCGACCAAGGGGAGGGGGGGGGGGAGCACGGAGAGCGAAAGGGACAAACACTTTCCTTCGAATCTTTGCAACGAAAGTATTATGCAACGCTGGCCTGCCCCGCGCCAGGCAAAACGCGGAAGAACTTTCTTCGGCTGCATTTACGCAATGCACACGCACTTGCAGTCTCCTTACCTGCTTGCGCCGGGCTGTCGCGTATAAACCGTAAACCGCTGTAAACCGCGCCTCGACCCGTCTGTCGCCACTACCGTAACTTCCGCAACTGAGGCATGAACCTCATACGTACCTACCTTATAATATTCTTTTGCTCCGTTGAGAGAGACTGTCCCTACTTCTACGGTGTTTAATTCTCGAATCTGCCCAGTTGCACTCGCGCGTAATAACAACTTCGTAATCCTCGATACGTGGCAAAAAATACGTGAATAACATGCACACAACGCGCGAAACATATATCGCTCAGTTATAGTTTTACCCATTTTTACCTTACGATGTACAAGAATTGTGCTCACAATCAGTATGACCTACTTACAATTAGAATTCCGGAACTTATAAAATTTTGTTTAAATAAGAAGGTATTTATTTTATAATAGGATCGAAAAAAGAAGAGAAAGTGTGTTATGATAAAAAGAGCGGTTTACTTTGCATGTTCGAGAACGCAGGTAATTTTTTTTTTAAGGAAACGTCATCGATTTAAAATTTTTATTTTTGTTGTTAATACGGGAGTACGTCTAGATTTCTGTAAATCGTAAAAATAATTTCTTTTATTAAACCGTGACGCATTGCAGAAGAAATTTATTTTGCTGACGGAAGGGATAACAGTTCTCGTGAGTATTTAAAACAAAAAATAATTCAAATGTTATTTCA
This sequence comes from Temnothorax rugatulus, assembly GCA_035220575.1. NCBI lineage: Eukaryota > Metazoa > Arthropoda > Insecta > Hymenoptera > Formicidae > Temnothorax > Temnothorax rugatulus. Next base: position 78,618 of record JASTWL010000403.1, on the reverse strand, counting down.
ATTTTTAGTGATTTGCCCATGGAATAGACTATAATTATTGAAGAAAGATACGCGCGCCGCGTATTTATAAAACAATATTGAAATTCCATTTAAGGGGGGAACCTGAATTAGAATGCTAAAACAAGCACAATTTTTGAAATTTTTTTTTCTCGGCTCCAATAAAACGAATCTTTTCGAAACTTTTGGGGTGTTTTATTACACATTTCGACATTAACAAAAAAATTTTTTAATACAAAAATATTGATTTTTAGTATAAAATGTTCAGCAATATTTATAACGCCTCGAGTTCGTCCTCGTACAATCTAGCGTGCGTAATTTGTGTCTGTAACAAAAAACCAAAAAAATTTCTTAATTTTCATGTAATTACTTTTTTTGTAAACTTAAAAAAATTTTAAATATCGAAAATTAAACAAATTGTGAGACTTTGAAAAAAAAGTTTCGATTTTCGCAAAAAATTTTCAACTTAATTGTTTAAAAAAAGTTGTTAAATTTAATTTTTTTTATAAATCTCTTTAGTTCACATAGAAGAGAATGCAATTATGTAACTAAAAAATCTTGGATCAAGTCGATTAGTCAAATAGATCTCTATCTTGTACGAGAATTCGAAAAATGTTTTCGAGAAAAACGCGTTTAAAGTTTACGGCCAGAAAATCTGTAACTTTTTGGGTACTTACAGCAATCAGAGGCTAATCTGCAATACCGGGCCCATAAAGCAAGTCTTCCACTTCCTCGTAGAATTGATTTTGCTACATTATTTCCATTCTGCGGGCTAAACGAGCTTCTTTTGTGCAGCTCATGCTGCGATGGTGCTGCCTCGCTACACGCTGCTCGTCGTACGCATAGGCGAAATTATTCGCTTGCGGCCCAATTTTAATGTTCAATTCGTTCATCATCCGTAGCACAGGCGTGTACTCTTCATTGAACACACTTGCAGCAATAAAGGCGGCAATTTCAATGATTTTTAAGCCTGCGTTCAAATGTTTCGGAGCTAGACGCCACACACAATAGAGTTGAAGCTCTCGTTCGAGTTTTGCGTGTGTCCGTCCAAGCACTATACATACACATCCCAGTTGTACGGTGACTTACACTTTGTTCGACAAACATTTGACGACATTTATTTATTATGAAGCCTTTATAAAAATGCCTGTAAGAGACGGAGGATACAGCGCTCCGGCCGGGCCGTCCGGCCGTATACTTGCGCTCGAGCCGCGCGCGCTTCGATAGCTATGTAGGTATATCTAACGAAATATTTCGAATTTCTCTCTGTAATTCTAGGATTATATTCTTGAATAATATTACTATCGATTAAGACAATAAAAAAACGGATTTTTTGGAATTCAGGTTCCTCCCTTAAGTTAAAGTAGAAAAAAGTCGAGTTTTTAATATTTAAGAATTACGTATAACGAGTTGGTTTTACTGTATTGTGCGGGGAGATTTTTCCTTTATAAGTACTTACGCAAAAGTTGAGATCGATTGCTTTAACAGTTGTTGAGTTATCTTCTTTATTAATCGAGGAAATGTAGTTTTGAGAAAAATGCGCCTAAAGTCTAAAGTTAAGTATTTTCCTATGATCACGTTTGAACTATAATCGTTCCATTTTACGCTCTTGCTTGTTTTCTATCGAACATGTATACCTACCGTTACTCGTTATTTCTAACATATTTATTACCTTTTTAATTAAGTAAAAACTTTGGTTTGCAGTCCAATTGTACACGGAGAAAAAGGATTTGCTATATATTAGCAAATCATTCGTTACTATAGTGACAACTAACATTTGGTTTGCTGCGAGAGCTAATTAATTTAGCAATAGTAGAAAACCTTTTGTTGCAGTAGCAAAAAGTTTGCTACTCGCAGCAAACCAAATGTTTGTTGTCACTTTTTTTTCTCCCTGTAATGCTAGTCACATTCATCATTTTTTAAAGTAGTCCAAATCCATCATTGACCCTAAAACATACAGCATGGGTCTTCCAGACGAAACTCTGCTTGCTTTACTTTGTTTTCTACTTTGGATATTTAGTTTTTCTCTTACAAGAAAAAACAATTTATTTCGACCAAACTGGCAGCTTATTGTAACGTTTATATATACGACCTATACATACAGCACACTTGTCCAAAAGCGGGATATAAGACGTCTAAAAGATGGCTAAAAGTCGTCTAAAAGACGTCGAAAAGACGATCTTATGTCCCGATTTTGGACATGGTACTGTCTGACGTTTTGATCACTGTTTTTGGTTCTTATCAAGTACACTGTAAAAACAACGAAATTATAAATACAAAGGGACACAGATCAAGCCAAAAACAAAGAACAAAGAGAGGGAATAAAAAAGAAAAAAGAGAGAAACGAATCGGTACATACCTATGTCATAAAATTAAATAGCCGCTCGAAGCATCATGTTAGTTACGAGTTTTTTCCCGTCTAAAAGCTAATTAAAATTCAGTCAGAATGATGACACCAGACCGTAAAATTACATGTAACTAGGTCAATTTTACGGTCTGGTGTATTCTGACTAAAGTTTAATTAGCTTTTAGGTATGAATTTAGATATGAAGGGAAAAAACTCGTAACTAACAGGATGCTTCGAGCGGCTATTTAATTTTATGACATAGGTATCGATTCGTTTCTTCCTTTTTTCTTTTTTATTCCCTCTCTAATTGTTCTTTGTTTTTAGCTTGATATATATGTCCCTTTGTATTCCCTGGTAGAAATGTATGCAGTTTTTCTAGACACCCTTCCAGTTACTGTCTAGTATTACTACATTCTCATTAGTGTAACAATACTGCGTAGGAAATGGACAAGAACTTGATAGAGTTCCTGCATTATGACTCTCATTAACCTCAAAATTTTACATTTATCAATAAAATATTACTAGGGCAAAACTGTCCATTTCTTGATCAGTAGGTTTGCTTATTAATCAATTGAATTGTTCATTTATTGTCCTGTTATTGTTCAGTAAATGAGTTCAGATCTTGCGCATCTTTTGTGCGCAGTAACTGAAGGAAAAGCGTTACATCTTGATTGGAATCCTAAGTAGTTTTACTTCTCAGTTATTAGACAAAAATTAATATAACTGTCCAGTAATTGCTAAAAAAATGCATGACATTTCTACCAGGGTTTATGGCCTAATTTATAGATAAACCAAGTAATTATTTTCTTCGCCAGTAATAATTCACAAGAAAAAACAATTTATTTCGACCAAACTGGCAGTTTATACATACGACGTTTCGACTATTGTTTTTGGTCCTGCTGATTTGGTACACTGTAAAAATAACGAAATCATAGGACTAGTTTACACCGTCCGTTTGATACGCGTACCAAGTACCTACCATATTTGTATCAAATCCGTATCAAATCTCGGTTTACACCGGTATAACCGGAGATTTAATACGGATTTGATACGGATGTAGTACTACTTGGTACGCGTATCAAACGGACGGTGTAAACTAGTCCTATGATTTCGTTATTTTTACAGTGTACCAACCCAGGTAGCAAGCACTCGTCATTTTGACGTCAATTGACGTCAAAAGACGTCAAAATGACAGACTTTTGACGTCAATTGACGTCAAAATGACGAGTGCTTGCTACCTGGGAAATCATCAGGACCAAAAACAATAGTCGAAACGTCGTATAAACGTTACAATAAACTGCCAGTTTGGTCGAAATACATTGTTTTTTCTTGTGAATTATTACTGGCGAAGAAAAGAATTACTTTGTTTATCTCTTACACACACACACACACACACACACACACACACACACACACACACACACGATAAAATAAAAAAAATTAAAATAAAAAAGGCTGAAAATATTAATCTGAACCAGAATTATAGCCTATCAAAGTTATATGAGTCTCCCAGACTCATGGTATGTGTCTTCAAAATGTTCTGAAAGCTGTGTTCTAGGTTTAGGTTAAGGATTAAAAATGCAAACAAATTGCAATTTCAATTTTTTATCTCGAAAATAAATGTTTTGTAGCGTTTTGTACAGTGCTAATATTGTATTGTAAGAATATTAAGACCGACAGTTCGATATCTGTGAAGTGGGAAAAAAAGGTCCTAAAGTAATAAGTAAGGATTAACCCTGCAACACCGTACACTGTTTTTCGGCACTTATACTAATAACGACATGGGTCGTTTGCGTTTGCAGTATATAAACAACCTAAAACTTTACCAAAAATTTTGAAAAAAATTCATAAGTGTTTCTTGAGGTCTTAACTGTAACAATAAACAATAAACTGTAATAATTAATATTATAAAATTAATGTGGGATTAATTGGCCAGAAGTAACGAGAGAAACAAACAGTTTATTTGACGGAATTACAAACTCTCGATTTATAACTTAAATTAGATGCTCGCTCTACGACTGCTCGATTAGCTCTCGCTCTCTATCGCTTCCTTAACAACCCTACATTCGGCCATCCTGACATTCGAATGTCTTCGTCTTCGCACTCATCCTCTGAATCATTGTTCGCAAAATCTACCCATGGCTTCATGTGATCAACGGATGTACGAAGTGTGATCAAAAAATTCGTGCAATGAATTTTTTCTGCCGACGTGGCAACACTGTAGGCTTTTATGGTGGTTTGGCGTCTAAGGGGAAGCCTTAAGGCTGATTTATAGAGGCCGTAACCGTTGATTTAAGCCGTAATCTTTAAGAAATTGACCAATCACAGTCGATTATTCTTCTCACATTCGACTGTGATTGGTCAATTTCTTAAAGATTACGGCTTAAATCAACGGTTACGGCCTCTATAGATCAGCCTTAAATCAGCCTTTAGGGCTTAAGCAGAATGGCTGTCTTATAACCTTAAGGCAGTGTTTTATGCCTTAAGTCTTTGTCTTATGTAACGCACAATACTGTGTTAATGTTTCCTGTCTTGTGTAGTATACGCGACGTATACTACACTTTTTGAATTAAAATTTCGTATTTGACTTCAACAGATTAGTCAACGGGCGCGCAATGATAGAATATTTCGGTACACATTTTCTAAAGTACCCACTCAGACCGATAAACTGTACCTGTTTTACGTTCGCTGGTTCTGAAAATTTGCACATTGCTTCGATTTTATACTCGGATGAATATACTTGACCATTCTCTATCACGTAACCAAGAAATTCTATTCTAATTTGTAAAAACCGGCACTTTTTCCAGTTTATATATGATCAATCCTGCCTCATTTGCGATTTTTAATACTACTTCAAAATTCTTTATTCCTGTATCTTCATCTTCAGAAGAAATTATCACATTGTCTATATAAGTTAATGCTATTTTCTTAAGTGTTGCCTCATTGAAAATATCATTTATGTATCGCTGGAAAACTGATGGCGAATTACAAAGACCGAATGGTATATAAACATTCAAAATGTCCGTCCGGGACTATAAAACCCGTGTACTTTTGACTGTCTTTTTCTACGGGAACATGAAAGAAGTTCTTCAAATCTGCTGTTTTTTAAATCTATCGTGCTAAAATATTTCGCGCTTCGTAAATCATCTATCTGGTCCTTTATAAGCGGAAGCGGAAATCTGTCGCGTAAGATTTTTTTATTAAGTAGACGGTAATCTATTATATAATCTGGCATAATCTGGTGCTTCTGTCCTTTTTTTCCGACTAGGACTACGAGACTCGCATAATCAGACAGGGCTGCACAATGCCGTCTCGAATCCACTGACTAATATGCTTGTTTACTTTTTCTTTCTGTATTTTTTCTTTCTCGGCGACAACCGTCGAGCTCTTTGATACACCGGCTCTTCATCTTTTAGAATTATTGACATTTTAATGTTAGTTTCTTAAATTTTAAGAGGACGATAGTTGTTAACCGTATTTTTAAGAGCTAATCGGTGTTCGCGGATCGAGATATGCGTTACATCTATTTTATCCTCCTCACATCCTAAATCTATTTGTAATATTTCAGGCAACTCACAATCGTGCATCCTCCGCGGGACTAATTGACACGTTTCCGTTTTTTACCCGCAACTCTAGTGTATTTAAAAAATAACAGAGCATGCCATGACAAATATGAGTCATATAATTGTAAATAGAGTAGCTTTTTGTTTGCTGTATTTTTGCCCATATTTAATTTTCGGGCAACACACAGTCTTTGTAATACACATAAATATTTCAGTTGATATCAAGATACGGTACAAGAGTTGCTCTATTAAATATGTACTTTCATTGCTTTTATCTTGCCAACATATTGCTAACGTCATTTTAAAATTAAAAAAATATGCAAATGTTGGATCATCTGATAGATGGCATCCGATAAGATTCGTTTCTCGTAAGTAAAATATGATGAACGGTGGATATAAGAACAATACATAATCACGAAACTGCACAACTTGTATCAGTTGTATATAATGGAGTCCACTCTCTTATAATAAAGTGTGGCACACTTTTGGATTGATGGTAACGTTAATGTAATTTTATTTTAGTTAATAGTACCTTATTATTTTTGAAGACTGATAACAATAAGGTTAATTTGTCAATACGTATGCAAGATGAGAGACAGCTTTGCTATTGAAAACAAATGTACAGCAAATACGTCTATAAAAGTAAAGCAATTAGATGCAGCATATTTTGTGCGGATTGTCATCATGTTTTTAAAGCAATATCTTGTGCACGTATTGGGAAATCACCTTGTCCCGTTTTTACTCTTCAATTTAATTGTCGACTTGATAGCAACTTGCCGGCAAAATTGCAGACATTTTGTTATCTGGGTCATTACCGATAAGAAATGTATGAGTAACCGTATCGTTAGAAACAACTCGAGCAAGGCTAGAATATGAATGTTTATCAATACAATATTTAATTGCGCACGAAATTCTCCGAGTGCTATGTTTTCTTTTAATCCTACGCCGCGAAATCGCGTCTTTTTACGCTCTGACAGAGGAGATCCTATCTCAACGTATTGGTCCTCGCGCATAAGACACAAATCACTTCCGGTATCGATTAAAGCAACAATTATATGATTATTAATCGCAACCTCTTTACTGCATTTTGTCTGAGTTACCTGCGTCGCACAGTGGTCCCAAATCCTAAAAACCTGGCCAAAAGCTAAATTTTCAAATATTTAATAGAGTATTTAAATATAAAATTATATTATCTCAAATGTTTAGTGAACAAATTTATGCAATAATTATTTTATGAATATGTATTGCAACTTTGAAATACGTCCTCAAAGTCGGACAATTTTATGCACGCGTTCCATACTATTTTACAATTAACTATGACATCTGCTGTCTCCCACAATGATAATATTCTATAAATTTTTATGTTCTTTGAATGACAACTTGATAAAATCTTATTCTAACATATATTATAATAGAAAATGCAATATGCTGTGGTTATTAACATTTATAATATATTTTTTAAACAGTAAACATTTTATGAACGGATAATACGAATAAAATTATCAATATAAAAAGTGCGACGCAGAGTGACGCATTCTTTCTTATCCTATAACAAAGATTACTAAGCATAGAAAATAATAAAAAAAGACACTGAGCCATCTCTGCGCAAGAGACTTATCTCCGAGATGTTACATATAAAGCGACAAACATCTCCTCTAAATAAACAGAAGGATACGGAATCTCTATCGACAGAATATCTCCCTGTTCTTAGTTTGTTCCCACCTAGATAATTTCGTACTTCCCCTTCCTTTCCATTTTTCCCTCCCGCTCCTCCCTTTTGTAAATATATACGGTTCCGTTTCCTCGCCGCCGAGGAATTTGTTGTTTAAACTCTAATGTAACACATCAGCATCGAAATGACGCCGCAATACAAGGAAACATATTCCTAATGTACGTATTTGATACTCTTTCTACAATTCTTTTTGACTTCTTTTTACATATATCACAATCTTTACAGTGGTCCTCTTCGCATTCAACATTGTTGCGGTTTAGTGGCGTTAAGTTATGTCGCGTTAGTTTTTAAGATTTTGTATACCGACACTGAAGATGGTCCTGTGAAGGGCCGAAACGTTTGTCAATTATTTTCAATATAGAAGTTTTCAACACTTGCATCCTGTTGCGGCTCAATTGCTCTTTTTTCTCCTTGAATAAAAAAAGAATTAGCTGCTCATAGCTGCTCCTTGCAAAATATCAAACCACAATGTGGTGGTGCCTAGTAGTAGAATCAAGAGACACGGTAGTGTCTCGCGCCAAGTATATGCGAAGCAACACCGCATATATTACTAATTCATGAGATTAGTAATGACAATAGATGATAGCTTCGTCTTCTTTTGTTTATTTATCGCAGTATGTCAATTGTGTATGTATGGTTTGTCAACAGCTCAATAATTCCTTACAGTTTGTTCTTTGTCTTAATTCAACGCGAATAGAAGAAGCACAATGTATTCGAGAAATATAAGTCGCCGCGAAATTCACGCATTATTTTAGAAAATAAAGGTGAATCAGAGCATGTGCGGAAGCAACGTGTTTTAAATTAATTAATCAATTAATTCAATTTGAGTGAAGATGAAAAATAGAAAAAAAAGAACTGGTAATGTATATAAGAAAACATTTTTTTTATATATACTTTAATAAATGGAGAAGTAGCATGCGCGCACGTATTAATAAACGTTTTTTATGTAAAAATAAATAATATATATGTCCGCCATATTGGATCCGTAATTTTGACTATTTATTCGTAATCCGCGATTTCGAAAACTCCAATGTAGGGTAACTCCGGTATATACGCCGCAGCTAAGAGAAACTTAATTTATCGATAGTACTATTTACTATGTTTAAGGAAAATAAATTATACCAATAAAAACTTTATACTGTCTACTACTATAAAAAAATTAGAAATATAAAAAAATTAAATCAATCAATTAATAGACGGCTATAAGAGTCAGGCGCGGTACGTGGTGCGCAAGTACGGAAATTAATAGTTACAAAGTAACATATTAAAATGTATATGATATACATATACATATATTTCAAACTAATAAAAAAATTAATTCTTTGTATTTAAAAAAAAAAAAAAAAAAAAAAAAAAAAAAAAAAACTTTTTAGAGACCCTTGCATTTTTGCCATATATCCCAGAGGGGTGGGTTATATGACATTCATGTGTGAAATATACGCCTTATAAAAAATTACAAATAATGTTTATAAATAAGGCAATAAAATGTCATAATAAGTTATAAAATGTGTGTAAGAAGTTTATTAAGATGTAAGAATGATAAACAAATTATAAAACTGAAAAATTTTAAAAAGAAAATAGAAGAGCGATAGCTGCATTGAAGATTATTATTATATGTTCCAAAAAAAGAAGGAAAAAGAACACAGGAGATTTCGAGTTTTACAAAGTTTCTGTACTATGGCATAAATCCCGCATGCTAACTTGCCATATATTCTAAATAAAAGGGATATACAAGATATTAAGTTAAACAAAAAATACAAGAGCTATGCACTTGTATTTTACTGTATTCCATCATTTACTATCCCTCTACACTTACACAGTAAAAAATTTAATGTCAATGAAAGTCCACTCTAAATTTTGTGTTAAAATAACTCATTCATCGTGTTATTTTTTACATTTAGAAATGTTATATCGACATTTTTTAGTCGATATGTATCATGAAATAACCATTAAACCTTTTACATTCCCTACAGTAATCATTTTACGTAGGTCGTAACACAAGATCGCGCTTCTTATTACGGTGAGAAATCGATTCAACTCACGACAGTTTCGTTAATATTAACAGTAAATAAATTACAGCACAATACTAATATAGCATAAAGGCACATAACAGAATAATTGCGAGCAAGTACCTTCATTCCTTCTATTTTTTCTGACATCTGTGGCGTAAAACTCCGCACGACGTAAATAACGGAGTTACCCTACCAAGTTTCGGCTAAATCTGATATTTTTTAAATATATATGTCCGCCATTTTGTTTTTCGTAATTTTGACTTTTGATTCGTAATCAGCGACCTCGAAAACCTTAGTATATCAATTTTCATTTAAATTGATAAACGCCTTCATATTTTGGCCAGCGTTTGGGATTTGGGACCACTGTGCGTCGTGACACAACTATCTTTTACCTCCGCTTGTTTTTTAGTAAAATGATTACTGTAGGGAATGTAAATGATTTAATGGTTATTTCATGATACATAAGTGTAGAGGGATAGTAAATGATGGAATACAGCTAAATACAAGTGCATAGCTCTTGTATTTTTTGTTTAACTTAATATCTTGTATATCCCATTTGTTTAGAATATACGGCAGGTCAGCATGCGGGCTTTATGCCATAGTATGTAGTACAAACACTCTGTAAAAATCGAAATCACCTATGTGTTCTTTTTCCTTCTTTTTTTTGGTATAACAATAACCTTTAATGCATCTATCGTTCATCTATTTTCTTTTAAACATTTTTTCAGTTTTATAATTTGTTTATCATTCTTATACTTTAATAAACTTTTTACACACATTTTATAACTTATTATGACATTTTATTGCCTTATTTATAAACATTACTTGTAATTTTTTATAAGGCGTTTATTCCACCTATGAATGTCATTTATCCCATCCCTATGGGATATATGGCAAAAATGCAAGGGTCTCTAAAAGTTTTTTTTTGTTAAAATACAAAGAATTATTATTTTTATTTATAATTTTTTTTATAGTAGTAGACAGTATAAAGTTTTTATTGGTATAATTCATTTGCCTTAAACATATTAAATAGTACTCAATTTAAGTTTCCCTTAGATACGACGTATATACCGGAGTTACCCTATACTTTATATGTCGTAAATTCCCCAATTTATAATATTTCATTGAAAAAAAAGTAATTCAATAATAAAAATAAGTAACAATGCAATTAGAAAATATTCGAATTTTCTCCTTATTTATAGATCGAAATTTCGAAAAAGGATTGATGTCTATAAATTTATCAAATTTTTTGATAGCCATCGGTAGAGTCCATCTTATTTAAAAAAAATTATTTTCAAAAAAAAAAAAAAATGAAGAAAAAGTCCCTTAAAGAATCGAAGTTATTGAAATCCCATCTTCATCAATGGCTTAAAAATTTCGAAACTAAGTCTAGAATTTGTAAAATTTTTTTGAAAAAAATCAAAACGGTCGCATTAAAAAAAAAACATTTTTTACTAAAATCCTAAAAAAAAGTCATATTGTTATTTAAACAATTATTTAAAGAAATTAATTTATAATAATTAACTGTTATAAATTAAAGTTTAATTTATAGCTTGCACGTTAATTATATGCTAATAAGTTAAGAGACAAAAATTAATTGAACAATAAAATTCGATATTGGCTGAGCTGTGAAGATTAAAAAAGTGGATACGTGTTTTAAACCCTCGACGGAATGGCAGCCCGTCAGGAGTATCCTTTGCCTCCCCCTTTACTTTGCCGTTCGAATTCGGCGTTAATCTGTAAGTCCCATGCAGAGCCCACAACCTACGTGCGCACAAGCACGTATGACTTTGGGGGAGGCCTAGGTCTGACCGGACTGTTGCGCCATTGGAATGAAAAAAAATGAACGTTTTAAAAACATATGAGAAATATATGCATTTATTTTGCTTTAAACGTTTGAGACAGGATTTTTTACAACAATTTAAGCCTTCCACCCTATGCGGCTTGGGTCAAAGCTGTCGGGGCTCAAAATATAGCAGAATTAATTTGTTGGGCCCCAGTTAATTTCCTCGAAATTAACAAAATAGATCTAAATTTTATGACAAAATGGTTCGATTGGGTGATCCAGGAAACAGGAGATTCTAAGAAGCAGAAAGTAATTGACAGAATTGCAAATTAGTACTCACGTATTGACAGGAATCAGTAACCCTTTATTATTTAATAGGCAGTCAGCTCTCGGAGATCGACTTCTTATGTAATCGCTTCTTGACAAACGTTTCGACAACACCAGTTATATAATACAAGGTTATTATTATGTTATTCGACTTATTCTCACGATGCTCAGACGGAGAGTGATCGGTCCCGTTTTTGTCGGCAATCTCCTGTGGTCCAGAGAGTAGGGGAAAGTCACCACAGGCAAGGCCGACGCTCATTGGCCATCAGACGATATATCGTTACATCTGCATCGTCGGCACAGCCGTCGAGATTTGTTCGGTAATTCATCTGTATAAAGTAATCCTATTGGACCTAGCGCTAAGTTTTAATTTTAATGTTAATCAAATATTGCCTTATTAGGTGCTTTCCAATTAACGACACAAGTCGACACAAGCGTCTCTGTCGACACTCTGTCTTTGTTGCTCACTAGATGTTGAAAAGAGACAGAATGACGTTTGTGTCGACTTGAGTCGCTAAATAAATGAAAAGCACACATTCTAACGCGGATCTCGAGAGTTTAAACTGCGAGACGTTGAGCTCAGAATCTCCTGTCACACGTTTTAACGAAAAAGGGTAACGTATTGTAGAACATAAATCTCAATTAATCCACGCTAAAATTATCACGGAATTATCGAACAATGTATACTTTTCATTGCGATCGGTTCCTAAAATTTATAACTCAGTCAGTTTACTAATACAGTTTACTATATACTTACCCTGTTGCGTTAATCGTAGAATAGATTCGTAGGAAACATGCGCGTATTTCTAACAATAAGTATATTTTCTTGTAACTTAAAGAGTTCCAAATATAAGTATCATACACGAAATAAACTGCGTCTTATACTCACGAGAAAACATATTGAAGTATCTCCTTCCATTTTTAATCAGCTTGTAATGTCGAAATCTAGACCGAAATAGGGGACACATATTTTTTATACGTGGTCGTATGCACTTTTATGCAAATGTCATATTCTTCTATACTTTGAACATCTTGTATAGCTTTTTAATTTCAAGGTATTTTTTTATTATTTTAAGTTTTTGTCAACTAAACTAATAATGATAAACAAAATGGAAATATAATAAAATAAAGATTGAATAAAATAGGTACGTTCAACAATAATATTATGTAAATTATTACATCTTAATTATTACATTTACTTTTTCATGTAGCAAGTAGCATTAGTATCATCCTGGTAAAAGATTTTTCATATAAAAATATACATAATTATTATGTATAAAATATGTTCATATATCGCATCACAACTTAATTTTGATTTTATCAGTCAAGCCCATAAAAAGTATACTCAAAATATTACCTACGTGCTATAATAGTGTTACAAGTCTATAAGATAAAATCCCCAATACAGAGTAGAAGTGTCGTTATTTTTTTAAACCGGTTATGTTGATGTCGCTGGATGAATAGTATTATAAATAAGTTGACAAGTGAATCACACCAGACCTGTTCAAAGTATAAATTTTATTATTCACAAAATCCCTGGTAGAAATGTCATTCATTTTTTTAGCAGTTATTGGACAGTTATATTAACTTCTGTCTAATAACTGAGAAGTAAAACTATTTAGGATTCCAATCAAGATGTAACGCTTTTCCTTCAATTACTGCGCACAAAAGATGCGCAAGATCTGAACTCATTTACTGAACAATAACAGGACAATAAATGAACAATTCAATTGATTAATAAGCAAACCTACTGATCAAGAAATAGACAGTTTTGCTCTAGTAATATTTTATTGATAAATATAAAATTTTAAGGTTAATGAGAGTCATAATGCAGGAAATCTTTCATGCGTAATATATATTATACCAAAAGTAGCGGTATATAATATATATTATATACCGAAGATGTTTTGCATCAGTATGACACTCTCATTGACCTTATTTTTATATTCGGATTGCATAGATCATGAACACCTTTACATTTTTCTTCATAAATTTCATTTTAAAGGATTAGTTTTAGTTTTACTTTTTATATCATTAATATTATTATCATCAAAATAGTCTGATGTGTTCTCATTGCAATTCAAATCTGTATTATTAATATACATTTCTGTTGTCTTTTGCTCACTTACAATCACAGCCTTATTAGTTGTCATTTCTGCAACAAAATTTTGTCCTGTCATATTCCTTATTTCCTCCAATTTCCTTTTCCTTGCTCTATGTTTTTCTACACGTTCACTCATTCTTCACGCAGTTTTAAGATCTTTTAACACTTTATGCAATCTTTTAAATTAATTTTATACAGACTGTATAATACGCACACGTTATAAAACTGAATCAATATTACAATATGTCTTGGAAACAATGGAAACTCTATGAAACTTTGTTCAGTTCTTATCCAGTTCCTGCGCAGTATTTTAACTAATAATCATCTATTAATACTAAACAATAACTGGGCAGGTGTCCACGCAAACTGCATATATTTTTACTAGGAAAACTGCTTCAGGTACGGAATAAAACTCTATCAAGTTCTTGTCCATTTCCTACGCAGTATTGTTACACTAATGAGAATGCAGTAATACTAGACAGTAACTGGAAGGGTGTCTAGGAAAACTGCATAGATTTCTACCAGGGATATAAGTAATTGTAATTGCATTAGCTACCTCATGATTTAAAAAAATTGAGTCAAATGTGTTTTTCTCTTTTTTGAAAATTGTGAATTTTTGAGTTGTGAAGGTATTGTTCTAGGGGTGCGATATGTTTGTTTTCTGTTTTTGTAATCTCTGTCCATATGTATATAAGAATAATAAGAAGAAGAACAATTGGAAAATAACATTGGTCAACAAAATGAGACTCTTTTTTGCTTTAAGTTCTATTAAGTCATTTCTGGTAGATTTTTTTGCGCTGAAATTCCGAATCTGGCCGCAAAAATGGTGTATCACGTCAAGTTTTTGAGAAAATCTTCGTCAAAGATTAAAATAGGCGTTTTTGATACTTTTGCATGAGTTATATCTTTCGACAAGGACGTGCTACAGAAAGGTGTAACAACTCAAAATGAAGCTTAAGACTTATACTTTGTAATACGATAATACGAAAAGTCCTACGTACGCACACACACACAAAGGTATAAGCTCGACTATATCTTCCACGTAATCAAGCTGCTTGGATAATGCTATAACGATCAATCTTAACTTTCAAGCTTGATATTTCGGGAATAGTTAATCGAAAAAGGGCAAGTAAATAGTATTTTAAAACTCGACAAGGGCTACAAGAATATGCAATAAAAAATAGAGGTTAATATATTTAAAATATTTTATTTATTTTTAACGTGACCTTGATATTGGCAACACCATCTAAGGTCAAACTGTTCAAACCGTTAAATGGATTCTTTTAAACACTACAACTTTTGTCTAAAACATTTTTTTATAAAATAGTTTTTTTTTAATATAAGACCGTTTCGAGACTTTTTAACACTCTGTAGAGAAAATTCAGGTATTTCGAACCACTTTAAGCCTTTTTCAATATAACTTGAAAACTATTAAAGATAGCTGAACTTTATTTACGCTGAGTTGTAATGTCAAATGTTTATTACAACGTGTTCCTAACCAATTTATTTACCACATTTATTTACCACATAAATATATTAAGACATAAATGCATTAATACATAAATAAATACATAAATACAGTAATAAATATGCTATTTGAATATTATGTAAAGAGTTACATAATAAATAAATAAATACATAAAAAAATTAATACATAAATACGTTAATACATTAATAAATAAATATATAAATACGGTAATAAATATTATTTGTAAATAGATATATCGATATATGTTATAAATAGATATTTGTATATTATACATATAATGAGATATTATATAATATTATGTAATTGTTATACGATGATCATTATATGTTTCAAAGATGCAAATTACGGATAGCAGCATGCAATAGAAAATAATTATATACCAAAGATCCTGTATACTTTATATAATAGTTATCGAGTATGCAAGAAGCATTTTACCGATCCAGTGTTTTCAAATTTAAAAAAAAAAACACTATGGGACCGGCAGCTAGTAGGAAAGACTGGGTCTAGTTGGCGATAAGAGCAGGTAGACTAATCGTTAATAACTTCGCATGGATGCGCGCCAGATCGCGCCAAAATTCACTATAGAAACAAGTATTCCTCCTTCTTCAACTGTAGGTACTAGATGCGGGGCCACAGTCGCTTGTTATTAGAGTCATTCGAGTTTATCGAAAAATTGTCTACGTAAGTAAATATTTTTTATCCAAGATTTTTTTGTTTTCACGCTTTATGTAGCTACAAAAGAATAAGTGTTATAGCACTATTTTAGAGTCTGTTTATTAAACAAGAGATTGAGACTAGTTTCGTTTAAATCCATAAATATTAAAAGGTTAGATGAAGGACTAAAATAAAAATAGTCGTTCGGGGCTTGTTGGTTAACTACTTATTTGGGTTTAGTTGACTGGTCAACCAATGGTTACATTGGAATATTGGATCTTTTTCCATGTGATGTTTTCTAATGTAGAGATCAGAATTTTTTTGTTTTTAGAAAGATGATTTTATGTTTTGTTTAATAATAACTTATTTTAGATCAATAATATATTAAAAATTATTATTGTTTTAAATTTGGTTTTAAAAATATTAAGTTTTTTGTAATAATTTGGACATTATTAATTTTTTAAAATTTTCTATTACATAATTTTTTGTTATTTTTCCAAAGCTACTAGTTTTACTAAAGAGATATTATAGTCAATGGTATTATTATAATGATTATCTTGTCAAAAATAATTAATAAATTTATAATAAAACAACTATCCTAATATTGTTCTATTTTATTACCGCTGGATTAAGCTGCCAATAACATTTGCCCAACCGATTACATCTATTCGTCAATTTGCCCCATACTGTTAGTCAACTAATCCCGATCATGGGGTTAATTGGCCAGCGTGAAAGGTATACGGAAAATATTAAATGTATTAATTATTATCAATTTAAACTAACTTTAAAAATTTATTTTGATAACCAAATGTACGTCTTACCGTAGGCAGCAAACGTCACAATGATATTTATTTTATGTATTTTACTAAAAATCAAACACTGAAAAACTGACCAATCATGCCCCGTCTCGCTTCGCCCGAGATTAGAATGTAGTGCTTTCTATTCTCCGCTTTAACAAACACAGACCCTTAAAGGGTTAAATGTGCATATAGAAATTTGCACATTGATTTCTTAGAAATCGGTATACGAAAGTAGTGTTGACTATAAAATTTAATAACGTCAAAGGTGGTTGTTCGCGACAGTCATGAATTGAAGTGACTAATTTATCAGTTTTGACATATAATATGTGAAAGCAGCAACTTCATAACATAACACAAATAAATGATACAGACACTACGCGGCGCATTCGTCATATATTTTCGCATTATTAAAATTCAACATCGACCTCTATATTTAGGGTCCTTGAAACTTGGTGACATTTATGAGTATATGTTCCGCTCAGAAATTCGAGCCAAACATATACTCATAAATGTCATCAAGTTTCAAGTTAATCGGCTTCTCACATTCTATATAGATAAGTTAATGATTTCAATCAGTATATGTCAAGTCAGTTGTTAGTAAATGTTAATACACTCTTGAACTATTCGACCGAATCTTAATCAATTATATATGAAATAGGGTAAAAATAGGTAAAAATTCGGTCCAATAGTTTCTAAGATTACCCCGAATAACGGTACAAACTTTTCCCCTTTATATAATAGTAGAGATTTCTGCCCGCGCTTTGCGTCTTTTTTTTTTTTTTTTTTTTCGTTGGAGGAGGAAAATGCCTAATGCATACCCTAGGGCCGATCCCTAGGGTTATGCCGGCTTGCATCGGCTAAAAACCTCCCCCGGCCCCCACCCTCGATCAAATATCATTAATATTCGATCAAATAATTCAAAAAATTTAAAAAATCAGTTTCCAGAAAATCGATAACGAAAAACTATACACATCATGACATTCCCCGGAAAATTCTACCCCTATTTCATATATAATTCATTAAATATTCAGTCAAATATCATTAATATTCGATTAAATAATTCCAAAAATTAAAAAAATCGGTTTCCAGAAAATCGATAACGAAAAACTATACACATCATGACATTCCCCGGAAAATTCTACCCCTATTTCATATATAATTCATTAAAATTCGGCCGAATGGTTTCCGAGATCATCGAGGACAAACAATCAAACCGACAAACTCTGTCTCTTTATATAATAGTATAGATTATCAATTTAAACTAACTTTAAAAATTTATTTTGATAACCAAATGTACGTCTTACCGTAGGCAGCAAACGTCACAATGATATTTATTTTATGTATTTTACTAAAAATCAAACACTGAAAAACTGACCAATTAGCCCCGGTTTCCCCTAATTCCACGGCTGTCCGTTAAATTGTGACACTTAATATTCTACGTATCGCGGTTGTTCTATTTATAAGAGTATTTCACCTTACCCGAACTAATTCTATATATATGTTTTTATATGAGAAATATTTTACCGGAATCGTAGAATAGGAGAGACCGGGGCAAACTCGACACGATTTTTTCAATGCCAATTTTTAACGATTAATTAAAATTTTCAAGTAAATTTAATGGTAGACATTTAAAGAGTGTTCCTTCAGGTACAAAATTGCTTAAGGAAGTTTTGTTATACATTACTTCGTTTTGTTCCCAGGAAAGGAAAAGTGACGCAAAGATAAATTTTCAAATTGAAAAATGCCGGGGCAAACTCGACACTTTGCCTAATCGACATAATTATTTGATCTGGAACTTATTTTTTATTGTCTGAAACTAAACATACATTGTTTATCGTGTATTTAGAAAATACAAAAATTCGGAATTAAGTAAAACAATCACCCAATCAGCAAAATAATATTTAAAAAATGTTTTTAAAAAACATTTAAAAAACATTTTTCAAACATTTTTAAAAACGTTAAAAATAATGGGATAAGTTCCCTTTTTTTCATTAAAAAAACATTTTTTTTAACGTTTAAAATAATATTATTTTAACGTTTAAAAAATATTATTCTAACGTTTAGAAAAATATCCCGACATAAAAAAAATCATATTTATTTCGAAATTTTATTACTATTTTTTAACTAAATTTGTTTCTTAAGATGTAATCTATGATTATAAATATTTTCTCGTATTTGAAAAACAGTAAAAACACACTTACCTTAGTGGGATTCGAACTCGAGACCTCGGGACCTCTGGATCGTGAGTCAACTGCCTTACGTGGTAGACTACTTCTTAATTTGATGTAAGTGTTATATATAGTCTACATATGTCATAACCAGCGCAAATATATAATTTTTCAAAAATTATTTTAAGAAACAAATTTAGTTTAAAAAGAGTAATAAAATTTTGAATTGGATATACGCAATATAATTTTTTCTTAATGTCGGATATCTAAGATAGGATCAGGTTAAATTGATACAACATTGTCCACAGTAAAATATATTAGAGTCAGGCGTTAAAATAATATTATTTTATATAACGTTTAGAAAAATATTATTTTAACGTTTAGTAAACGTTTGTTTTAACATTTAGAAAAATGTTTTTTTAATATTTGAGAAACGTTTATACATTGAAAGGTTTTTTTAATGATTTTAAAAATTTGTGTTATATTTGATTTTTATATTTGATTTCACAATAATGTAAATAATTTAATGTTAAATAAATGTGAAATTAATGTTTTTTTAAATTATTATTGCAAACAAATAATTAATGTGACATAAATATTAAATAAACGTTAAATAAATATTTTTTCTAAATCATTATTTTAAATAAATAAATAATGTAGAATAAATATTAAATTAATGTTGAATAAATGTGAAATAAATGTTTTTAAAAATTATTATTGCAAACGAATAATTAATGTGACATAAATATTAATCAATAAACGTTAAATAAATATTTTTTCTAAATCATTATTTTAAATGAATATGGAAATAATGAGAACAAAAATTGTTGAACATTCAATTATTTTCATCTAAACTCATGTCTGAAAAACAATTTATGCAAGTAAATTCGCGATTAGACGTGCGCACACATTTGTCATGGGTCACTGCATGATAAGTATTGTGTGTTATTGGGAGCCAATAAAACGGCGTGGTGTCGACTTTGCCCCGAACGTCGTTTTTTACTTTTGTCACTTGAAAAATATACAAATTTTGAAAATATGCGAAAACTATTATCGGATTCGTATAGAGCATCGAATTTTCCATCAAAATCACTTACTGGTAGATTCGCAAGAGTAAAGCTCGATGAAAGAGTTGAAATTTTCGAGAGATCAAAAAAATTAATTTTAACTATCAAAAACGTTTATGTCACACTAAAAATTACACCATAACTCAGAATGTCACCGAATTCCGTTGATAATACTGGCACATAAAGACGCATTTACAGTAGGAAAGGCAAGTTTCTACGATAGATTTAAATTGGCAAAAAGTATAGTGTTAAGTTTGCCCCGGTGTCGAGTTTGCCCCGATCTCCCCTACCTGTCTTATTTTACTTACAATTATTTTCATTGAAAACTTTATAATGAAATCAAAAACTTTATTGAGAAAGTTTGAGTATATTTTGAACCATCCTAAACCTTTTTCAATATAACTTGAAAACTATTAAAGATAGCTGAACTTTATTTACGCTGAGTTGTAATGACAAATGTTTATTACAACGTGTTCCTAACAAATTTCGTTTATTTATATTTATTTATAGTGAGTTTAATACAAGGTTATAACAAAATTTTCGAAGGTAGATTTTTGTCAGGTAATTTAAATCGTGTCGGGCAAGGTAAAACCACTTCATTAATATTGCATAATTTTTATCGTGTTTAAAGGCATTAATAATAAGTGTTTAAGGTGTTAATAATAAGGTTAAGGTATTAATAATAAAATAGTATATAATAATTATTATATTATACATTTATTTTATTGTATAATTTATTACAAATTATAATTTTTATAACATTATCATATAAAGCTTTTTTATTAATGTAATTATATATATATATATATATATATATATATATATATATATATATATATACTCATAATAATACAAACTTTTTACTCATAAATTTTACTCATAAAATAAAACGCATTTAAGAAATGGAACTGTCTCGATTTGTCCAACATCACTATTTTTATAATTTCATCGTATAAACTAAAAATGTACACCATATGACACTTGCTAAGTAGTATACCACACAAAAGTTCTACCTTAGTTTTACGTGCAACAAAAAGCGATTAAGAATCTGTTAAGTATTAGATTAACTGCAAAATAAAAGTTTATATACTAATCTTACGCTGTATGCGGTACACGTCAAATTTTCAATTTTAATTTGTTATTTAACGACATGTTTTGCCACGCTGCCGCTATGTTAGATTATGAGGCCGGCAGCTAGTAATTCCTACTGCTAGTCCGCTAGATTGTAACACTTAATATTTTCGATATCGCGGTGGTTCTATTTATAAGAGTATTTCACCTTACTCAAACTTCCTCTAATAGCGAAAAAAGAAGTTAGGGGAGACCGGGGCAAACTTGACACTAGGCTTTTTGCCCATTTAAATCTATCGTAGAAACTTACCTTTCTTATCCGTAAATGCGTCTTTATGTGCCAGTATTATCAATATCGGAATTTGGTGACATTCTGAGTTATGGTGTAATTTTTAGCGCGACATAAGCGTTTTTGATGGTGAAAAGTAATTTTTCTGATCTCTCGAAAATTTCTACTCTTTCATCGAGCTTTACTCTTGCGAATCTACCGGTAAGTGATTTTGATGGGAAATTCGATGCTCTATACGAATCCGATAATAGTTTTTGCATATTTTCAAAATTTTTATAGTTTTTGGAGTGACAAAAGTGAAAAACGACGCTCGGGGCAAAGTCGACACTACGCCGTTTTATCGGCTCCCAATAACAATGCTTGTCATGCAGCCATATGACCCATGACAAATGTGTGCGCACGTCTAATCGCGAATTTACTCGCATAAATTGTTTTTCAAACAAGAGTTTAGATGAAAATAATTGAAAGTTCAACAATTTTTGTTCTTATTATTTCCAATAAATGTCTTACTTACCGAATTTTTGTACTTTCTAAATACATGATAAACAATGTATTTTAGTTTCAAACAATAAAAAATAAGTTCCAGATCAAATTGTATCGATCAGGCACAATGTCGAGTTTGCCCCGGCATTTTTCAACTTGAAAATTTGTCCTCGCGTCACTATTCCTTTCCTGGAGGCAAAACTAAGCGACGTACAGCAAAACTTCCTGAAGCAATTTTGTACTACACTCTTTAAATGTGTACCATTAATTTTGCTTGAAAATTGTAATTAATTGTTGAAAATTGCCTTTGAAAAAATCGTGTCGAGTTTGTCCCGGTCTCCCCTACATCTAACAAACATCCCCTAAACTAATGGGGCGAATTGCTCGAATAAACGGATGAATATTATAAATATTATTAGAATATATACGATTAATGTGCGATAACCGAACGCGAGAACGGGTTTCAGCAGAAATTGGGCAGCTATCGGAAGTTATTTTTTGTTATATACAATATAATGTTATAACAAAATTGTTACATAACAGCGTAATATATTTCTGATGATGTAGACAGTTTACAGTTCAGCCAAAATCTTGTTGACTGAACTATAATGCATAATTCCATGAGTATACGAGCCTATAAGTAAGTATAACAGAAATGTCGGGTTAATTAATAAAACCGATCTTTCCACTCACATACTATAGAAGATACTATCTCATGTCTCCTCATACACATTTTTCATAAATTTTTTAAGTTTCAGAGAGCATCCGTTTTGTCAACTTTTAACTTGTCAGTTTCGCATATTTATTTCTGCATGCTAACTTGTACCAAAAACCGTAATGAATTGTGATCTAACGGGTACACAGTCTTTTTTAATATCATTTCTGTAACAAGTATATTGGTATATTATAAAAATTTGAAAAATACGGAGATCTTTTGAAATTCGTGAAAGATGGTTCATCTCCTTGATGTAGTACCTCGCGGTCAGCAGCCGCGCCGGGGCGTCGATGGAGATTGTTTGGAAACAATCGCAACCCGTGTTTTTTTTTAACTCTACTCCGACAACGCGACGTGGTACTCAAGTCAACCTCACTCGACGAACAAAAACTAAAAGAAAACACGCATGCAAATAACGGAGAGAAGATTTTCCACGGATTATCCTAGCATAGGTCAGTCCCGGTTACTTTCGAACACGATATTCGAGAGATCTTCGATCACGTCTAAAATTAAATTTAAATCCACCGTCTTTTTCGTTCGATAACGAAATGCTGATGCGCAACGATACCTAGGTCGCATTATCTGATTTAGTATAATTAAAAAAAATTCTTCGAAAGAATTAGCGTTTTCATTTCAGCCTGTATTATTTCGATCATACCAAGGGATCAAGACCATCTGTCCGAATTTGATAAGTACTACGATACACATATCGCTTTACAGATAATCGAAAGAACGCATTAATTTTTTTTGTAATTTTATTTATTCATACAAGGGATCGTATTTAGCCAGAAAACTACGGGAAATGATTATCCTCGCTCTTATGCTCGAAAGAAAGTCAATTCTTGCTGAACAGTATTATTATAATACTATGCAAAAATAAAACTATCGAATATCTATGATATTGGATACTTAAATGATATTTCTACGATAAATTGACACCTTTTAAAGTCTCAACGATGTTATAATGCTTCAGAGAACAGAAGAAGATAGAAGAAAGATACATCTTAATTCACAAATAAAATAAAGTTGAACGAAACTTAAAATAAAAGCTTTTAAAGTTAATTTTAAGTTAGTAATTGAAGAATACTCTCTACTGACAGACTTTGTTTTCAATCATTAACCACTGAAAAGCTGTTAACTTTAGTAAAATAAAAGTAAGTAAAAGGGTAACTCTCCGTGGAGTGTTTTCCAATATGTCTATAAATCGCACCGCCTCGAGAGCGATTCTCGATAGTAATCAATTGCAGCATCAGTTACATTACGTACATCTATGTTATTATTTCGCACTCAATAATCATATCATACTTCATACTATCATATAAAACCCGACTGTTTGTCTGTCCGTCCGTCCGTCCGTCTGTCCGCGAACTACTCATTCGTTAGTGGACCGAATTTTTATCAAGGGTACATGAAATAGGGGTAGAATTTCCCGGGGAGTGCCATAAAGTGTATAGTTTTTTGCTACCGATTTTCTGGAAATCGATTTTTTTATTTTTTTAATTTATTCCAAAAAATCGGTAACGAAAAGCTATACACATCATGGCACCTCTCGATAGTAATCCAATTGACAGAGCATCAGTTACATTACGTACATCTATGTTATTATTTCGCACTCAATAATGTAAATATAATATAACAACATGTGTTATATTAGGTACATTTTAGGGCTGTTACTCTTCGACAGTTTTGAAGCTTTGAAGTTAACTTCGAACCTTCGAAGTTTAAGGTGTCTTCAAAATTCTGAAGCTTCGAAAAAGATATTTGTGACATAAGCGACATTAGAATTGCAACATTAGAAATTTTATTCGGATTTTGTCATATAATTTTATAAATGTGTATCTATTGCGGTACTATTACTACTACATTAAATTAATAATTGTACAATTTTGATTCTTCGAAGCTTCGAAACTTTGATCTTAATAATTTTATAAGTGTGTGCCTATTGCGGTACTATTAGGGGAAAGTAGGGCAATAGGACGCAGTGGGTTATAGTGCGCACCTCAAGTTTGAGACTGTGACGATAGCTGGTGACACGTGAGTGGCAAAATTTCAAGCTTACGTCAATTCTAGATAATATAGATACATTTTATTCCAGCTCAAAGCTTCGTTTGAACGGAGGAAGCGAAAAAGAAAACGCGCCTGTTTCCTTACCATTTTGAAACGTCAGGTTTTAAGCTCGTAAGTGGGCAATTTTTATTTGCTACTGTAAATTGGTGACATAGTGAAATACGATCCCTTGGGAACCTTTTGCCGCGTTGGTCCCATAATTTCATTTGCGGTTCGTGAGCAATTGACAAAATTGTCCCGGAATAACAAATCGGGGAATAGTGCGCGGCTTTTATTTATGTCGATTTTATACATATAGTTGATTTATATTCGAATTAATCGTGCGTTGAAGCCATGAATCAGTTCTACTCGCAAAAAAAATTTTTTTTAACCCTTCGAGGCCACACTGGGTGGCGGCCACCCAGACAGAAATTCAGGCCCGATATTTTTAAGATAGATTAAGGCTTTATAATCAGTGTCCCTCCACCTAGGAAATCCCTAGTTTGAGTCCCTCTCTCGAAGGTCCGTACAGTAGAAAGGCTATAAGCCAAGTCAGTTATGTTTGATGAACATTTTAAAATTATTTATGGGTGGTGACCATCCAGGTGTGGCCTCGGTGTATATTTCTTATCGCGACCGAAAGTTACAACATTTTTGTTCATCGAGCACATTTCGGGTTCTGCACCATACATATTTTTGAACAATACCCTTAAGATGTTTCATGAATTTTTACGTGCACATTAATTAGAATTATGAGACTGAATTCTGAGTGTCGGCCACCCAGTGTGACCGGGGCGTATTAAAGAAAGAAGTGTAGCCTCGGAGGGTTAATATTTCTTTATTTTTAAAGTTTCGCGTTTAATTTTCAATTATTTATTATCACTCACATTAACTATACTTAAAACTAATGATTTAAGCAGAAAAGTTCGAAATTTATCCGCTGCAGACACAAATTCCAAACTGCACACTATTACCCGCCACTTTCATTTTTGCCCGACTTCACATCCTAAATATTGCTCAATAAATATTTAACAACAAAATTATTATCAAATATGAGTTCACATACTTGTAGACAAACGTTTAAAGGTTCCATAGCTGCATTTAAATTAATTGTAACTATAAAAGCCATTTTGTATTAACAGATTTACCTTAGATGCGCACTATTACCCCACTTTCCCCTACTACTATATTAAATTAATAAATGTACAATTTTGATTCTTTGAAGCTTCGAGCTTCGACCTTCGAAGATTTTAATGTCGAAGCTTTAAAGTTTGAATATCGAACGATTTTTCGAAACAAATCACCAGCCATTTAACATTTACATTATTAAGTGCGAAATTACATAGATGTAATGTCACTGATGCTCCAGGTCGACTGGAAATCTTTCCAAAAATGGGCAGCAGTCATGACTTGTCGGCGTTCTTATATACGTTCGCTTCACGTATTTTCGTAGGGTGTAGACACGTGTGTTCTCGCCGAATCGTGAGAATGCGCGAAGCGAGATGGAGATATCGCGATACAACTACGCGCGTCGAAATTGCCATGCCAATTCCCCACTCGGCATGTAATATTTCAGAAACATTTCTGCAAAATTCCATTTGAAATATTACAACTTTCATCAATATTTCAGAAATATTTCACGACCGTTTCTGCAACATTTCTGCAATGTTTCAATCGGCACAATTATTTCAAATGCAACTTTGCTGAAAGATTTCGGCAATATTTCGGTAATATTACTGAAATATTTCTGAAATATATCTACGAAATATTGCAGAAACACTTCAGAGATATTTCAAATATATTTTACCCTGAGAAAAATGTTTTGTATTAGCAAACAAAATTTTGTTACTGACGCAAAAACTATTTGTTGACATGTGAAAAATGAAATATTTTGTTACTGGAACAAAAAAAAATATATTAAGCCAAGTGCGTATAGCCGCCGCGCATTTGTCCGAAGAAATCCGCTCTCTCAGCCGGTCACCCATCCAAGTAGTATACCGGCGCCTTGTTGCTTGACATCGATGATCGAACAGGGTAGTGATGATCCTCTGACTCTGACGCTTCTTTCTTTCTTATACTTGCTTATTTTGGTGAGCATAAAGCTATCGCATAACAATATTAACAATACAGATATACGAATAAATATTTTTTGCCAGTCAGCGTGGAATATTATTTTATATTAAATATTATTAAATATTTTATATTTTATATTAAAAATGCTATATGACAAAATTTGGAATATGAGAAAATTCTTAATAAAAGAGAAAAAATGCAATATTATATAATAATAAATTTAATTTTTTATAAGTACTAAAGTCTGTCAGCAACTTTTCGGAAATATTACAAATGCAATGTTGTATGTAAAACATTCAAAAATATAACGCGTGCAATGTAAACGTAATAATAGTTTTATCATGTATCAGAAATGTTTCTAAACCATTACATCTGCAATATTTCTTCTGCAATATTGTAGAAATTCACTGCCTGCAATTCAATTTTTCATTACCTGCGCAATCTTTCAGAAATTTTTCAGAAATATTTTAAATGCAATGTTGCGTTTGATATGTTACAGAAATATTATTCGTGCAATGCAAACGTAATATTACTTTTATAATGTTTCAGAAATATTTCTGAAATATTGCATCTGCTACATTTTTTTGCAATATTACAGAAACTTACAAATATTGTAAACAACTTTCTGAAAGATTTCAGAAATATTGTTAATGCAATATTGTAAAAAACATGATGCAGGTACATTTCTGAAATATTTCAGATGCATAGTTACAAATGAAATGTTAACGAAATATTTCTGCACCATTTCCGAATATTTCAATATTTCAGCAACATAACATGCCGAGTGGGTCGTTACATTTGAAAGCCAAATGTACTGTGTTACTCGTAACAATAACGCATGTATAACAATGTACGACTTTATCGAAAAATCAATATTGAAGTGAAAGCCTAGAAATGATTCATACGCGTGCGACGTTCGATAAATACGAATCGTTCGCCGTATCGCGACGGGCATTATCTCTCTTGGAAGAAATTTGAAATATTTTTCATTTTCATATCGTGAAAGGATATCTCCGACGGATGAGGGGCTTATTCAGAACGGCCGGAAATCGAAGTGTTATTTACTTCGCCGTCGCGAAGTTTTCAGAAGAGAGATCGTATCCTCCGTACTGTGTCGTATTACCATGCCGATAGACATTACGACAGACATATCGGATCATATCCTGTTGTAAGCGCGTGTGTGACATACGCAATGCGCTCGTTTCTCCCGGAGAATTTTAAATCTTCCCGAATCTCTTTATTCACGGAGGAAAAGATCTCTGAAATGTTTCGCCGCGACGACGGGGGGCACGATGACGTTAGATCTGGTATGCTTTCAACA
The DNA here is from genome assembly GCA_035220575.1 of Temnothorax rugatulus. Classification (NCBI taxonomy): domain Eukaryota; kingdom Metazoa; phylum Arthropoda; class Insecta; order Hymenoptera; family Formicidae; genus Temnothorax; species Temnothorax rugatulus. The sequence continues at coordinate 50,574 of JASTWL010000403.1, read as the reverse complement.
ATCGACCTTCCAAGAACGCGTCCTATTTACACGCGTCCGCATTATTTCGGGCTCGCGATTTATGTAAAGCGATTATCTGCTGGTTACGAGAATATCGCGTCTGCATAAGCGGCGTACAGGCAAATTCCATTTGTAAGAATTACATGCAGGTACATATTAGTTCAATGACGCGCGGTAACCTCAGTGGACACAGTGAGGACAGCATTCTCACTGTGATGCGAGGACCGCCGAGGACGTTTGAGGATAAGTGGCCTTAGGTGGACCTTCGTCCTGATTCAAGCAAAGCGCATCACGTTTTACGTGTCTTCGCATATACGTTCTTCTCATTATTTGTTCTTATTCTCACTATTTTTATTTTTATTCTTATTTATGTGTATATGTTTATTTTCAGAATTATACATATATGTACGAGTAGATATATAATGTATAATAAATAAGTTTATTTAATTATAATATATTATTACATTTAATAATATATTATTATATATTATTAAATGTAATAACATATTATATAATGAGATAAGGATAAACAATGAGATTTCTATATTTATTAAACTAAAAAATATGTATATTATAATCCTAAAAATATACATACGCGTACACAGAAAAAAAGAACGTTCTTAATTTAGAGAATATCTTTATTTTTTATGTAAATCTTAAAATGAGATTATACAGCGTTAAACAAAAATTAATTATTTGCATCAAAACGTTATATGTAGGTATATAATTTAATAAAGAAAAATATATTCTTATTATACAAAAATAATTTTTATTAATGGAAAGCAAAAAAATATTGAGATAGAGAATAACAGTACTTTCAAACCAAGAATATTTATATTATAACGATAAAGACAGTTTAATCTTATTTTGAAATTCAATAATTCTCTACGCGTCCAATAAAGAAGAAGAAAAATCTGAAAAAGAAGACATCATTATCATCAAAATAATCATATTGTATTCCTTATAACAATTATAATATTCAAATTAAATTATAATATTCTTGAAATACAAGAATAAAAAATTCTTGTAAGAAAATTATATATTCTTGCATGCTTATACACGTGAAACAATGATCGTGTTGATTTGAATATATTTGTCTTGATTAAAGACTGATTTTTTTTTCTATGTACTTTTAAAATTATATTTCTAAAACTTTATATCTCTCATATCTCTAGAATTAAACTTTTGTCCACGCTGAAATCTTGTCGAGTATGGTCCTCTGATTCTAAAAATTGCGGTCGAATCGAATATATTTATTGTCGCTCAGATACGTCGGAATCGATCGTTATAACAGATTGCAGCACTCTCTCCGCTATCTCTTCATCGGATTTACGCTCTCTCTCCTTTTACCGTCTCTCTTCTCTTCCTCCTTGGTCACCACTCTTGCGCGAACGCTACGCGAATCATTCGCTATTCTAATTTCTCTGAATTGATTACATCAGCTTTATTAATCTATATACGTGATCGCCCACATCCGCGCGGATAGCGACTTTTACCGGATGTCTCCTCCTTCGCTACTTTCGCTGTCTTACGTGTCGCTCATGATTAACATTAACTCCTTTCTCCTCTTTCGCCTCCTTGGCGCGAGCGACGCTTACTCTCTCGGTCGCTCCAGACGATCGCCAATATATACTTGGAAGGAAAGATGATGTAAGCGTCACAGATGCATCGATCAAAAACATCTGATCATCGTGCTCCAAAATGGAGTGACGCACTTGTAACACTTATGGAGAGACAGTAAAATTTCTCTCTCTCTCTCTCTCTCTCTCTCTCTCTCTCTCTCTCTCTCTCTCTCTCTCTCTCTCTCTCTCTCTCTCTCTCTCTCCTCCCATGCGATGATCCATCATTTAGTTCCTCCTTCCTTTTCTTCGTCTCGAAGCTGCTGACGCTCGCGCGATTATTTCGCGCGTAAGATGCTTCACAGAAATGGCATAAGATCCCGGCATTCCCGACTCTCACCGCGCCTCGGTTTCGTCACGGTTTCGTGCCGATCGCGATCCGATGAACCGACGCGCATAGCTATTAATGAGAGGACTACGGCTATTTTTAATCCCGCGCGACGTCATTTCTCTCCTCTTATGAGGAGTGGGACGAGAAACGGGAAGAGTTTAAGAGTTGCTTGACACCGAGCGTCGACTTGGAGGGAGGGGGCAGCAGCGAGAGAGAATTAAAGTCAAAATTGATCTTAAATTTTTTCTCCCTCTCTCTCTCCTCTCTCTCTCTTTACATATTCGTGTTTAAGATCCGCTGATCGTTCGCACAATATCAATAGGATTTGCGCATTTTGCGAGTTTTGCGAGAGTTTTGCGAAGTTCACGTAACAGCTAGCGTGTCGCTTATCGTGGCGTAATATTCGATGCACTTATCAACTTTTTGTCATTGTGCCTATTAATCAACTTTCGCACGAGACTCTAATCCCGAGTTACTCGTGCATCTCGGTCTCAGAGCACCAAAATAGAACGGGTTATCGTGCCGCGACCTAACGCTCGCGGCGGCGAGAAAAATACCGCAGTTATTAGCGCATCTAATTGAAAACACGAAAATTTTTCGTTATACTTCCCGCTATTCCGATTTCCGAGTACGCGGTCGCGGAACGCCCGCGTGTAATTTGATATTAAAACGAAAGAAAATATATTGAGTGTAAAACACAGGTTATTTATAATGATTCGCTGATAATGTAAGTTTTGTCAACTTTTAGCGCAGATACAAACCATTGAATTTAAAATCCGATTTTTCCGTGCAAAAAAAGTCTTGTCCTCGTACCTTGTACCTGATCATTGAATTATTACCGAATTATTCGACGCGTGAGATGCGCTTAATAATTGTTTGTTAAGACAACTATTATTTACCTATTATTTAAACAACACGCATGTCCAAAAAACGTCATAAAAACGACATACATGTCTAAAGATGTTTTTACGTGCGTGTTATGCGGGTTAGTTTTCGCGCATATAGCGAATCCGCCTCGCGAGGAGATTGTTTTTGCGAGAGCGATAGGATCGTCTAGGTGCTTTCGAGTGGGGAATGCGCGTCTACAAGTACCATGACGCAATGATAAGTCTCGCTAACGAAGCGCGTATTTCCGAGAAGTACCGCGTCATTGCGTTTCAGTATCGCGGCGAACGCGACGAGAAAGGATGATTTCTCGGACGTATCTCATTTTCACTGTGTTTCACTTTCTAAAATAAATAAAACATTAGGCTGATATAAATTGCATGGGTAATACTATCCAGACAGCAACATGTCCAAAATCGGGATATCAGGCGTCTTTTGGATACCATATTATAAAACGTCTTAAAGATGTCTTAAAGATGTCTTTATGACGTCTTATGTCTCGATTTTGGACATGCTTGCTGCTGGGTAGTTACACCAACATAAACTACACGTCGGCTTTCCGACGATTCGAATTGCATTACGCTTCTAAGGCGAGCGCGGTCTGCGTAAGCAGAATAGATGACCATTTCATTACCCGACTTGGCATTGAAGCCTACGCGTTAAATCGTACGATCATTGCATTAATATCCGCGCGTTATATCGGTCCAGACTTAGGTATTCCATTAGCATCAACAAGTGGCACAATGACATTCCCGCGAGACGCAGAGAGAATCGTTTAGGAAACACCTTCGCGAAACCGGACATCGGCCGCTTATTACGAATACGCTGCTTTTTTTTCCCCTGCCTCTCGATCGGATTACATAATCGAAATAATCTCTAGTCCTCGACAGCGGTGAACAGGTAAGAAAGTTGTCGATACGTAACATCGGTGAGAGGACAACAAATAATTACGAGGGCGTTGCAGTCAGAGGAATTGCTTATCGTTATTGTGATAACGATAATTCAGACCACGTTCGACGCGCTCGCGCGCTTGTTTGTGTTTGTCTTATAACTGTCTTCGCACGCGTTGCTCGGTCAGCATAGCAAAAGCGTAGGACATGTAGTTTCTCTTTATTTTACGATGATATGGATTCGAGATGTTTGATAGAGATGCATGAAGAGGAGGCACGGTACGCCAATATTTCTTCGTTCAATTAATTCCTTGTTGCTTAGTCATTGGCATCTTGACGGCAAGCCAAACGCCGTAAATTTCCGGCTGTTATCGACAACGTGACACAGAAAAGATTATAGACCTAAGTAGGTGACGGGCGTGCAATGCTTTTTTTTGCACGTCTATCGATTATAGATAAAATACCGATCGTATCAACATGACATATTAGTTTTTTTTTCGCGAGGGACATCATCAAATAAATCCGAGCAGTTCTTTCGCCTTGGCACCTGTTGCATCAACGCTTGCATCGAGCACTTCGTATCTGCCGTAAAATCTGCCGTATAGCGTTTTAATAAGCTATGTTGTAAATCGACATCATCCTGCTCTTTTCTCTTAAACGCACTACAAGAAGAAATTACATTGTTGTACATATATATATATATATATATATATATATATATATATATATATATATATATTTATATATTGCCCGTCCATAAATTCCATATCTTCCATATTTTTCAAAATATTTGCTCAGACATTTATGTATGGACGGACACCCTGTACATGTATATGTTTTGATAAATAACATTTAAATCTTTGTGTCATCAAAAGATAAAGTTTGTTTTTATAAATGAAATTTGGATCAAATTGATTCAAATCCAGAATACGTATGAATAATTTCCGGTTCATTTGGTCGATCGAGCTAATGCGTCATACCTCTAATCGATGAGCTTATCGTTAAGATAGCAGAAATTCCTTACTAATCTCCCATCGATTTTGCATTATCTAATGTCAAATCTAACGATCCGTTTTGCACGTATCGATAACTGGATTGAGTTACGTGTATTGAATAATCGAATTGTATTATACATACGCACACCCCCACCTACATATATATATATATATATATATATATATATTGTGTATATGTATATAATATAAATTATAATTAATATTATATTATATATATATATATATATATATATATATATATATATATATGTACATATATAAATTGTGCAAATTATATTATATATTGTATTGATTAAGCTATGCTAACTTTAAAAGAAAAAAAATCATATCTATCGCTCGCGTTAATATCCAAACTGCCAGAGTGCGGTTGCATTCTTACTTTTCAAATTTACATTTTTATTTACATCTCGCTTCTCGAGAATCAAACATATTGTTGCCTTTCCATCAATATTCGGGTCAATGATATTCTTTAATAAGAAATACTTGAAACTGATCGCGTTAGTAATTTCGGAGAAAATGATATACATTCTGGAATTCCTGAACGAAAAAATGTTTGTCCTCCCAATTGTCTCTCCCGAGAAAAGATTTCGCTTCCTTTCGAAGAATCTCACATGCTCAACGAGCGTTCAGCACTCTGTATACATATAATCACATATGACTATACGAACTGATTTTCCCTCTCCGCCAAACTCACTTCGTCACTTCCTCCGCTTCGTTCGATCGCCCCTCGCGGGGCTCGCGCAACAGCCTTGTGCAAGTTGAAACTTGTAGGCTTATACAAAAGTCGGAACTCGTTACAAACAATACAAACGAATTAGCGCTGTATGTACAGCGCTGATACAACAAATTTTGCCCTTTCGAAACTTTCGAGAACCCTTCGTGTTTAAATCATTTTTTTAATACAAAAATTTTTTAATACAAAAAAATTTTTTCTTTCGCATACATGACTTCGGAACGTACAAAAAATGCAGTGATTCCGGTACTTACAAATTTATTACATTACAATTCATATAATATGGATTACATAACTGTTACAATGTCTAGGGTTATTAGTCCATTAATCTAGCATTTAGCAGTTAGAGCATGTACAAATCTAAATATAAATTGCATATCTATATATTCTATAAATATTAGGAATAGAATCAAGTGCAATGTGTATATACTTAAAAGTCCAGGTCAGATCCAATAATCAATTTTTTATTTACTAAGATTCGTGTAATATTTATAAGAAATGATATTAGACGGAGAGCTGGCTACGAAAATTAAAAATGATAAGGTGCAGTCAAAATTTGTATATGAAAACCCTCCTTACTATTTGAAAAGCACGTAGCACTGCAGCCAGAAGTCGCTCCCGGGGAGGGAAGCGTGGGCGGGCGGTCAAACGCGTTTATTTTTAATCAAAATAAAATCTTTAAGTGCAGTTCTGATATTTTGTGAAGTTGTAGTTTTTAACTGTAGAAATTACGGAAAATTATTGCCAGAAGTCTAAGCCGGGGCTAAAACGTTGCCAGAAGTCGGTAAACTTGTAAAAAAATTGTTTAAATTTTAATGACAAGGTGCAGTTCTGGCGATTTTGTTTTTATATTATTTAAGGCTTGAAAAAATTGGATATTAATTGCCAGAAGTCAAAACGATGGCTAAGTATGTGAAAAATGATAATATCGTAAGAAGTCGGTAAAACGGAAAACGATTCTTTAAAATTTAAATAATAAGGTGCAGTTCTGGCAATTTGTTTTTTTTTATTATTTATACTGTTAGTGAACTATATATGCAATTGCAGAAGGCTAAGTGAGGGAAATGCATAAAAAAACCATAATCATGCCGAGTAAGCGCTGAACTGTTAAAACCGTTAAGTGTTTGAAACACATTGTGCAAAAATAAATTGCATATAAAAATGTGTCATCAACTAAATTCAGAAATAAGTAAGCAAAGGCGAAAAATAAAATTGAATCGAGAAATTTCGAAACTCTTGGAACTATTCTTTAGCTCACGGGTATATCACATTTTTCAAATTCCATAGCAGCTCGTCAGCGATGGTCTAAAAGCCATGGGATAAGATCAGCGATTATGTCGTATGTTTATGAAATATGTGGCCTTAAAAAAGCTCAAGACATCACATCTGAGTTGGAAAAACATCAAATAAAAAAAGATAATTTACAGTTGAACGCATTTCTTGAAGTGTTAAGAAATAATATTAATCCATTTGATAGCAAAAAACTAAATCATGATAAGTTATATAATATCAGTACAGGGCGTTGTGCCTCTGACAGTGTCGCTAATTTTCTACTGAAAGTTGAAGAAACTGGTGAATTGCAAAGAAAACAGTTTATCACTAAATGTGCTGAAAATATTGACAGTTTTGAAGCCCCTTTAAAACAAAATAAAATTTTAAACTTCTCTAGCAGTCATGAAAAGAAAAAAGTGATTGTAAATAATAAAGTTCAAGAAGTTCGTCTGCAACGTGATCTTTTCGGACGTATGCTAGCTATTTCTATGGAAAATAATACGGATATTGAAAAAATTTTAACTTTTCCAATTACTCCAATACCAATGTCGTTATGCCATATAGATGGATCGATTTTCAAGACAGATAAGTCCAGTTTGATGAAATGCCTGCAGGTTGAAAGTACTGCGCCTACGCATACTGACGTCCTCTTGTTTGATGGATTTTTTTTACTTCATTGTATTAAAGAAGTTCCTAAAACATTTGGCGGTATTTCAAAAAAAATACTGCAAATGATTACAAATAATAATGCGTCAAGTATTCATCTTATTTTTGATCGATATTGCCAACCATCCATCAAAGATTATGAGCGCTGTATGCGAGGAAGACAAGCAAATGACCGTGACTACGTTATCTCTGGACCGCAGCAAGTAAGGCCCACCGACTTCGCAAAGGAACTTAGGAATGACAATTTTAAAACAGCTCTTGTTTCTTTTTTAATAACTCACTGGGAAAGCGACGAAGTCGCTCCCTTTATTGGTAATAAGAAGATTTTATTAAATTACGTTGTTTGTTATAAATATGAGGTCAATAGTAACAAAAACGTAATTAAAACCACAAGCCATGAATTTTCATGTCTCTCGCATGAGGAAGCGGATACAAAAATTGTATTCCATGCTACAAATATTGATTAAGCTGCAAACATAACAATTAGATGTTCTGATACGGACATATTAATTATTATGCTCGGAAACATGCATCATCGTAGAAGCCAAAGTAACATTTGCATAAAATGCGGTGTGTCAAATAAGCGACGTATAATTGATGTAAATAAATTATACAATTTACTTGGAGATGAGTTATGTAAAGCTTTACCTGGCTTCCACGCATTCACCGGCTGTGATTATAATCCAGCGTTTTTCAGAAAAGCCAAGCAACGCTCCTTTAAAATATTATCTCAATCGGAAAAATACACAAAAGCTTTCTCAGATTTAGGAAAAATGTCATGTAACAAGGACAAAGTTTTTCAAGTACTAGAAATTTATACGAGTCACTTATACGGAATCACATCGAAAAAACGAATTCAATCAGTCAATAGTGCTCGATTTGAGATGTTCTTAAGAAATTATAAAATAAAAGATATTAATGAGCCCTTTCAAAAAAAATTATTTAAAAATTTCGACGCATCCAGTTTGCTTCCTTGTCAGTCAGAACTACGACAGCAATTTGAAAGGGCGAGATACATAGCAAATATCTAATCAAATTCACACTTAAAAGTACCAACGGATCTCGAACCTACTGATTGTGGCTGGGAAGCTCAAGAATCCATGTACGATTTTAAATTGTTTGATGGGCCTCAATTACCGTCAACAGTCAAAGATGTTATAATAAATTACGAAGAATCTGAAGGTAAAGTATTTAATTATTACATGACACATACTTTTCATTGTACAACAGTTTTTATAAAAATGTTAATTTATGTTCCAGATGATGAATCTGATATTGATTATACCAGCGACGAGGATATTGATGATCAGTCAGATTGTGAATGTTAATAATAAAAATACTATTTTTATCCTGTAAAGAGAGAATATATTATTTTTCAAGTAATTATTAATACTTTTGTGTTATTTATATTTATCCTTCATTTTGCTGCTTGTAATTTATCTGTAATTCATCAAAAGTTTTATTTATAAGAAGATAATTTGCCAGAACTGCACCTTATTATTTAAATTTTAAAGAATCGTTTTCCGTTTTACCGACTTCTTATATTATCATTTTTCACATACTTAGCCATCGTTTTGACTTCTGGCAATTAATAACCAATTTTTTTAAGCCTCAAATAATATAAAAACAAAATCGCCAGAACTGCACCTTGTCATTAAAATTTAAACAATTTTTTTACAAGTTTACCGACTCCTGATGGCAACGTTTTAGCCCCGGCTTAGACTTCTGGTAATAATTTTCCGTAATTTCTACAGTGAAAAAGTACAACTTCACAAAATATCAGAACTGCACTTAAAGATTTTATTTTGATTAAAAATAAACGCGTTTGACCGCCCGCCCACGCTTCCCTCCCCGGGAGCGACTTCTGGCTGCAGTGCTACGTGCTTTTCAGATAGTAAGGAGGGTTTTCATATACAAATTTTGACTGCACCTTATCATTTTTAATTTTCGTAGCCAGCTCTTAGACTATATCTAATACATTGTATTCGCGAAATAATCGGTCCCGAGTTAGTTTCGAATTTTAGAATAGGTACTTATAGGAAATGTACTTATAAGTAGTTTTTATCGTAAAGAATCGAATTTCTTACACAAGTAGTGCTTCAACTCTAAGAATAAAGTTGTTAATTTAAAAAATGTAATGCATAAAGATTTTAAGGAGGTTCGCCTATTAGTCGAAAGTCAACTTAGAGTCTTAATTTTTTTATATGATTTACATAAACACTTTACACAAATAATCCTAAAAGTTGAGCAATATTGACTGTATAGTTTTTTTGTAATATTATTCAGAAGTTGACCACTTTGAGCCTATCGTCTCATGAGAAACGGTCGGTAGAGAAACGGTGAGGTAAATGATCACTGATTTAGTACACACTTAGCCAACTTAGGACTTTGAAAAACTAGTATTTGACAGATGAAACATCAAGGATTGCATAAAAACTTTAAAAATAGGATTTTACCGTGTGGGTTTAAAGCTTTATTGTCACAAAGTTTACTTTTACCTCGTGGATCGAATTAGTAATGACAGACGTTGCCATTGGCAACGCAACAGCTGATGCGAACCCAACCTTACAAACAGTGTTTACCACTAATCATGAATTCACGACACGCAATCATCAATGTATTAATCATTTTAAGTCTTTAGTATTCTCTGACAATTGTTCATATAGGTTTTTATAAATTATTTGTGATTTTTCTTTTACTTTATAATGTTGGATAATAAGTATTTGACAACGATTCTCGAGTCATTGACGCTCTCATACTTCGGCATATATTTGTTAATATTCCATACACTAATAATTTACAAAGAATATAGCACATAACTAGCGTCCACAATTCATTATACTAATATTGCATATGATTTGGGATCGCTGTAATGACATTATTATTCAATCGCATTTTTGACTTCAGAATAGTAGGCGAACCTCCTTAAGTAACTTTTATTCTATATTTTTAACGATATTTTTTTATATTTAATTTCAACAGTTGATAATCTAATATTTGTAATTATACAAACGTTTTGATTCAAAGAAACAAGAAATTTCTACTAAAGTACTCATAAAAGATTCAAACATATTTGATTCAAGTTCAAATTCACTTGGAAGTAATATTCTTGTTTCTCGAGGTACTCATAGAGGGTTCGAATTCATTTCGTCCAAGTTCGAGTCTACTTGAAAGTATTGCATTGTTTTTATTTTTTAAAGTAATCACAGAGAGTTTAAAACTATACGCCAACAGATTCGAATCTCGTATAAGGTACTTAATCTCATCGTTGATGATAAATATATAAGCACATAACGGTCTGATGTATCTACATTTTTTCGCAGATTGTTAATTTATTTACGTAATTAATATTAAAGACCCAACATAAAGTAGCGCGCCAGCCAGAGACAATTACACGTACGCGTGCCGAAGATACGACGATATGCAGATAAGATAATATGAAAACATCAACATTTTCGGATTCTTCGCGCTACGCCTACGTTCACCCTTCGAACGGGCCACCCGCCCCTGCCCGAGTGCCGGAACGATGTTTCACGTCTTTTATTAAGCGTTTCTACGAATTCCGGCCGCATAAGGTACGGCTGATTTTCGGTACCGCGGTCGCCGCAGCTATTCGAAGGATTCCCGTTTTCCAAACAATTTCAAACATCGCGAAAATTTTTGGCTACCGAAATATCAGGGGAGTGCGCTGTTACAATCCCGATCGAGCTTATGACGATATACGTGACTAAACGCGCGTGCGATGTACGTGCGCAAACAGGCGATATATACGTAATATCGCATAAAAGTGTCAAGTGAAGCGCCGCGAGAGGAGGATAAAAATGTTTTAACAGTATCACATATTGTATATAATTAATGTTTTTCTCTAAGCTTATCTCGAGGACAAACGGCAATAAATAAAAAAATCAGATAATAGCTTCTATAATACAATTAATTCAAGTATATCTGTCCGTAATTTTGTCATGCGGGGTGGAGCATCAAATTTTGTAAAAATAAACGGAAGACACTTGTTATATATATAAAAAAAAGAAAACACGTTGCGTCATACCTCCTCTCCGATATTAGAAGACTTTGGTCTCTAAGATGCTTGTCAGTAACTATATTACTATACATTTGCAGCGGTGATAATCTAGGTCATAGAGCTAGTATTATCTCTCGTCTGCATTATCTCGGAGATGTTTACGAGAATTTGGGCAAAGTGCAAGTATATACGCATCGCAGGTGGCGACTGCGTGATTCCTTCCCGTTTCATCGGCATTGAAAATAAACTACTTATTGCGACGCGCGAGAAGCGGCGAGAGCTGGATAAGCTTAACGCGAGACGATACGAGAGAAAATATTTGAATTTGTACGACAGCCCTTTGCAGTGTCAATGACATTTTGAACAGTTGTAATAAATAATTCACGAGTTCCATTTATGGAACATATATATTCGCGGAAAAAAAGAATTTGCTACTAAAGCAAATCTATTTGTTAAATATGGGATAACAAACATTTTTTGCTGCGAGAGCTAATTAATTTTGCTATTAATTAGCTCTTGCAGCAAAAAATGTTAGTTATCTCATATTTAACAAATCGATTTGCTTTAGTAGCAAATTCTTTTTTTCCGTATTCTCTCTCTCTCTCTCTCTCTCTCTCTTTCTCTCCTTCTTTTTTTCTCTATTAAGAAATCAGTTAATTCCTTTTTCTTCCCGATTCAGTTCTTTTTCTTTTAATTGAATCTTTGATAGAAGAATAATTTCCAGATTACTCGACGTTGTTGTTTTCATTAAAAGATAATTACCTTGTTTTGTTAAACAGTTAAAAGATAAGTGCTTTGTTTTGTTAAACAACTTATTTCAACAAAATGTATTATAAAGAGTCTCTTAAGTAAGTACAAATGTCCCTGCAAGAAAAAATTAGAAAAGATATATGAGCCCGACAAAATTTCTTGGCTTAAACTGGTCTACAGAACATTATAAAAGTATACTAGAGAGAGAGATACAAGAATTTTACTCTTGCTATATCCGTTACTATAGTGGCACCTTTCCAAAGATAAAGAACATTTTACCATTTTGACTGTTAAGCTGATTTCGACATTAAACTTAATAAATCTAGCGTGTTATTTTGATACTTTATTTTATGTTTTTCTTACGCATGCAGATATATGCAGAGGGATCACGACGCTCCGAATCGAGTAATACGACTAAGAAAATTGTTTTTTTTAACGTCTTAATGTTATTTATATTGCTTTTTTATATTTTGAATACTTAATAAAATCGATCTTAATCGGGTAAATAAAACCGTACATTGTACTCATTTACAAAATGAGCTTCAAGATTTTTGCGGAAATTTACACGTCACCTAGACATAGTAGTCAGTGTTAAAAACGTCATAGTTAAAAGCGTCATAGTGCAAAGTCCGATACTAGAATCTTTCTTAGAATGGATAAGTATATCGAAAATGCCTTGTGAGATTAATGGACAGAACCTGTCGAATCTTGATGCAGCTGGGAAATCCCGTAGGTTTCACCGAATCGCGATTTTAAATATCTCTTGGATAACTGACGGAACGATGATGTGGGCAACTTCTGATATATTATCAAAGTGTCGCCGCGAAACATTTGGCGGCTCTTATTTTTAGTGCAAAGTATATATCGCGTTATGCGATAAGCGGTCGTCAGCGCGCTTAATGAGTATCAATTTTTGCGTCAATCGCTAATATTTGCGATTTAAACGCGATAAATTGATAAGGGATTAACGCAACTGACCGACGAATTCGGGAAGCGATATAATTGGGTGTTCTATAATTATCATAGCAGCGTTTCGTCGCAAAATAATACGGAATTTCAAGTAAATCTGCACAAAGTATGTGATTCTTTATACGAAATAGCTTAACGCGACATACTTAAAATCTAATCAATAATATAAATTTAAACGGACTCATGAATTACGTACCTACTTCGCTTCGAATTATTATTACGTATATGTATGTTCTACAGTTCCTATATTCTCCGCTAAAGTTATACACTGTTAAATATTATCCAAAGGATAAAATTTCAACCAATATCTTGAGAAATAACATTTTGTTATTTTGTACTATTATGCATGTCAAAATTTATTATTTTATAACACAGAACAGTACACGGTAAAAAATATTTTGTATTTTAGTGGATTTCCATCCGTGTAGAATTTTTAACATACACTGCGGTATTAATGCAACATATTGTCATTGTGTTATGTTGACATTGTTGACTTTTCTGCGTTAACACTCAACGTTTCTAAGAGTTAAAATAATACAATTTATATGTAAATGCACGAATTCTTGGTGACATATATTATATGTTAAAATAAATACCTAAGTTGTGTTTCCTCTCTATAAGAGTTTTCATCTGTTAAATCTGTCGACATTTTCTTTGTTATATATTATAAAGAAATATCGCTGTCTTCTGTTTTTTGCAAGAAAGAGAGAAGAAAGAATAACATTTAATGTAAAAATAACATTTTGTTTTAATTAAATTTAACATTATAAATATGTTAATTTAACATAAACTTTGCTTCCAGATAGCGTCCATGTATTACAATTTTGTGTTTATTTTTCACACATTACTTGTGTTATTTATTTATATATTTGCCTTTTGTTAAGTTAACATAAAAATTAGAGTTGATAAATTGGGACATGTGAAATGTGTTAAATTTAACACCTTTTTTATTGAGAGTAGATATTATTTTAATTCCATTAATTTACTTGTGAAAGGAATGGTTAAAAATGATTCAAATTGAGTAGGTATAGTATTTTACACTACAAATTTAACAGTGTACGATTAAAGTTATACACGTTTGTTTCGCGTGTTTGTTTTCTTTTCCAATTGCATAATATCTTTGCAGGGGTCTTCCACACGATCTTACGAACTATGATGTCACGCGTTAAGTCAATTCATTTTTATGCTTTGTAACGCTTTGCGCAATTTATAACGATCAAATGTAATATCGTCTATATCGTCTAGATAGCCGGCAATCTCGCGATATGAGAATATGTAATATTAGCGTAGCGGATTGAAAATAGAGCGACAGTCATCGAGAGTAGCCCCAAAGTAGTGATAACCGCGCGCCTGCAAATAGATCTTAGGAGATTACGAATGAAACTGTCATAAAAACAGTCTGTCATTTTTCCCAGTATCGACGAGGTATTTCCCTCTCGTGTGTAGTTTACCTTTACGTCAGCGAGAATACTTAAGGCACGTTAGAGTGCGGCGAAACGTTTAGACTTACCTTCTCATAGCATTCTCGAAGCTACGCCGTAGTAGGTACTTTACGATGATCCTCGGAAAAGTGAATGTACAATCGTACGCTCTTCCAATTGGAATTTTGACGGTGGCGAGTGCCGCAAAATTTATCCGCGGTAACGGTAGCAGTAAAACATCTGTGTCCATCACAGCTGCGCGTTCGCGCGGCGGATTGAGAATCTGTTTCGCGAACACTATATGACTTCTGATTAAACATTAATTTTATTTTAATGTCAGCTAGAATTTCTGCAAAAACAGGTTCGTCAATCATAAAATTCTTTATTGTTGATTAAATTATTTATGAATTATTAGTATGATTATGTATGAAGAGTTTTTTTCAAGTTTCATTTTTTATTCTACTTTATATATTGTCGAAAAAAAAACGGGTTTTTTCGAACAATCCGTTCACCTGGTGAACCTGTTGCTACCTTCGACTTTTGTATTGTTGCATTTAGTATCTGTAGTATTTAAAAAAAAAAAAAACAAATAAATTTTTTAACATATTTTTCGACCTGACATCTTGTTCAATGCTTTTTAATGACTGTTGCGAAATTGCAATAAGTTGAAATAATTGCATTGAATAAAGAATAAAATAAATACATTTTAAATAAAAAATTCTGCCATTTGCATCCTTTATCGATAAATATTCCTTTTGCTATTGATCATTGTATTATTCATGTAATGCGATATTCGAATTTTTCAAATTAAATAAATTGTACGTTTATTGTTTAAACAACATGCTAAAATAAATTAAACAAGCAGAAGCATTCCTTTGTTAATTCTACAATCCTTTACATGCTCTTTCCGTTTTTTTTCCGAAAAGCATTATACTTTACATAGTAAGGGGAATTAATAACAATAATTCCTAAAAGATAAAGTAGAGAATGGACGGACAATTTCGTAAACAATGCGCTGTGAATGATAGCAATGATACATTCGCGTTAATTTTATTACGTTTTTGTTTGTTCGTATTTATTTCAATAAAATTCTAACTATAATAACAACAAGAACGTAATAAGTGATAATAATCATTTATTAAGTAAAAGTCGATTGGAAGAACTAATGATGATTCTTTAAATCGGATATTCGCCTCTTCTCTTCCCCCGTTATTGAAAAACATTAACAATTTCTCGCACTATTGTTGCCTTTTTTTGCGAGGTAGCCTCATCGCTTTTATTAATCTCCCGTTACTCATATGTCGCGAAGAAAATATTACATTTGTCGAGAAGAACGGAGAGACGATCGTTTCTCCCGCCTCTTGTACGAAGCTAAAACGGATACTGGGAAACAGAACCTTTGTCCTCCTGGAGTCTCAGCGACGTGGGTGCGCGATGCAGGCAGAACGCAGAATCGCGTATCTATATATTACACAAAGAAAGTAATTAAAGTTTTTAAGTACGCGCCATCGTAATTAGTTTCAAAGTATACTCGAGATATTGCCTCAAGTTGGGTAATCACGAGTCTGGCAAATTTTACGAACGCAAAGAGAGACACAAAGATTAGTACAAACTGGAAAAAATCGTCCTAGGTCGATCAAGTGTACGAGTCGTATCTCGGGCGACTTGGTCATAATCGCTCATTAAGACAATATATTATCGTCGCGACGTTGTTGTTCGATTATTTAATTTTAAATTATCTAATTATCGAATATTCAAAAAACATACGTCACTTTACCATTCGATTTTACGATCAAGCGAAGAAAGAACGTGCTGAGTGTGCGATACCATGTAACTTTATGGCTTATGTGTCGCGTGATATATTCAAAAAGGACACGTATCCCCCGCAGCGGGGTGGGGCGAGGGGGGAGAGGATCGCACACGGTTCGCGCACACGAGGGAAAGGGAGAGAAGGTAGATCCCCGAGTTTAGGAGAAGAGATCCGTGAGTATATGTGTATATTTTGCGTAAAAAGCGAGGGTGGATCCGATGCTGATGAAGTGGGGGACAGTCTTCGTCGTGGCGACAGCGTGGGGATAGGGAGGGCGGTAACGCGGGTATATATGCTCGATGCGGCCGGGACTAGCTACAGTTCACCAAGAGGCAAAATCGACGTAAGAGGAAGGATCGGGATACGACGCGCGATCATATCGAACTCGGAAGTCGATATCATCAGTGAAAGATACTTATCAGTCAAAGAAATCCCCGCGAAAGATAGGGGGAGGAGAAGAGGCAACAAGTGTGTGACAGAATTCGCGGTGTCAGAATCGGTTGTAGACTCTTGTGGCATAATTAGCGATTGACTCCGATTTCTGTTCGTTTCGCAAATTTGTCTGTGGTGCGCGCGAAGATGAATCTGTCAGTCGGCACACCGATTCTGTGCGTCCTGCTCGCAGTCCTGCTGTCGGAAACGGTGCACGCCAGGCCGGCCGATTGGCTACTGAGGTACGGCTACTGAAGAGAATCTAATTAGATCGGGGACTTAAGGAGGGAATCTTGTCACGGCGGTTTGAAATGCCGTGAAGCAATCCGTGAAATTATTGCGACACTCCCGCTTTCTCCCGATCGACGAGGTCCAAATTCAACTTCGTCGATTCAACTTCGGCTTTAACGTCGCCAATTATTGTCAATCGATATCGTATCGATTCTAGTGTAAAATTGGATTTATTCGAAACAATGCGAATTTAGTCGAGTAACTTGAGTCAAAATCCCGCGCGATCGGATGTTCGATTAATTTAGTGCGGAGATATTGAACAATGCGGAAGATAATGCGGCGTAATATAGCTCCGAATCCAACGATCAGAGATTTCCACACGCGGACGAAGTGACCGACTTCCTGTCTGAAACCCTCGTATGCGACGACAACATGTTGACTGAACATATAGCTGAAGCTTTGGCGCACGGCTCTATCTGTGTCGCGTACGTTCGTAAGATTAGCGCGGCTATTGAGGCAACGGATATATCTCTTTTTTCTCCCGAGATTAAAACTGGTCGCGGTTGTTGGCGACTACACGAGAATCGGGATTTTCGTCAAATAATCTCGAAAGAAAGTCCACCACGCGCGCCATCCCTAGAATTATCCCTAACGAGAATAGTTTTAGTAACATGTCGATTTGTTACAGTCGGCAGAAGCGCCTTTCCGATCAAAGACTCGCTGAACTCGAGACACTTTTGGCGCTGCAAAATGTGAAGGGCGTAGTGGTTCCCGTAGGATTCGGAAAAGTAAACCCAGCTATCTTGTAAGTTTACTTTCCAGTCTGTTTCGAACAATGATAATCTAATTAATTAATCTTTATATGTGTGTATCGTTCGTCTTATTAATTTTTCAAATGCATTCCTAAATGCTTACTCTTAAATGTATTTTAAGAGGACAAAAATATGCTACCTACACTGTTAAATATTAAAGGGCGAAATTTGAATCAATAGCTTAGTTAATTAATATTTTGTTATTTTTAACTACCTATGTGTGTAAAAATTTATTATTTTAATACAGAACAGTATAATTTTAACTCCATTGTTTTAGTTAAATTAACGACATATTGAGTAGGAGCGGTTAAACATAATTTATTGATACTACAAATTTAACAGTATCTGTATAATTCTAGAATTAAAATTATCCGCGTTCGCTGAAATTCGCCAAATTTAATTACTGCGCCATTGTAACGCAGACAAGATAATCGCGAGGAAGTTAGTCGTATATTACGATAAGAATTGTATCATTCATTCTATCAATTTTTCAAGTATGTCTCTAAGCACATGTGGAACTTTTTCTTAATCGCTTACATGTGGAATTTTTTCTTAAGCGCAATAAGACAAAAAGTCCTAAGATTAAAATCGTCCATCCGCTGAAATTTGTCAAACTTAATCACTGCGCTGTCGTATAAACGGCGACAAGATAAACGGTAATCACGAGGAAATTAGTCGTATAATGATAAACATTATAAATTTAAAAAAAGGCAAATAATGTTATTAATAGTTTTAAGATTAAAATCTTCCACTCGCTGAAATTCGCCAAATTTAACTTTTATAAGTGCCCAGCTCTACATATATGCAAAAGCGACTTTTTAATCTGATGTGCACTCTCTGTGCACTCTCCCCTTATGAAGTTCGAATTGAAAACGCGGCTTTGCATGGACATCTCTTTGCACATCTCTGCTCTTACATCATCATAAAAATAATCCAAAAAGGATTCAAGTGGTTCAAAGGGTTGAAAGATTAGTAAAGAATAATTTTTTAAATATTTTTTAAAGCATTCCTTAAGCAGTTATTATTTAAAAAAGAATAAGAATGCTACGAATTGCGCATTTTTAACGGTTAATCAATGCGCTATCGTAACGCAGACAAGATTAAATGGTAACCACGAAGAAATTAGTCATATTACGATAAAAATTATGTAAGAGAATTGACTTCTTTGACATGTTATATTGGCTTCTCCGACTTATTGTATAATTAATTTTATTGATTAATATAGGTATTTTTAAGCGCTTTCTAATTGCTTACACGCGGTACTTCTTGTAATTGTAATTAAAAAAGGATAAAAAATGTAACTGATAATTCCAGGGATAAGATCATCCGTTCTCAGATTTGCCGACTTTTATCACGTGTGCCATCACGAGTAACACAAATTAAATCACGAGGAAATTAGTCATATCACGATAAGTGTGATACCGTTCCCTCTTCATTCGGGAAATCCTTTTCTCAAGTATATTGCTGCTAGATACGACCGGTGCGAAGAGTACTCTTGATATTAAAATTCTTACTAAATTACCATAGTTGCATTTAATCTTTCTTTATCGCCGGTGATTCGAATTTTTAATAAACAGTAGATAAAACATTCAACATCGCTACAATGCCATTAGAGATTTCATTGGTCGCAGTTGCACTTGTTGCTTCTTCCTCGAACCTTCAAATAGCTTGTATACTATACGTCAAATAGAGAACTGCATAAAAAAGGGATTAAACAAGAAAAGAAAAAGCTATAACGATGTGAGAAGTGATTCGCCCGCAACCTGAAAAATTAATGCATGGAAAACAAGAGCTTAATATTCAATATTCTTGGAGAAATATTTCAAGTTGTGGAGAAGTGACACGACGGTACGAAGAGAAAAGTTTTTGGCTGGTAGTTTAGCAATAATCCCGTTCCCATCTTGTGACATCGATAGCGCGCGCGTTATCGATTTTAGCAAAAAAAAGAATTGAAAAGAGACAATGAATACGCCTACAAATTGTAATGCAACGACGCCCGCTGAATAACATAATTGCATCGGAACAGCCGAAGAAAGAGAACGAGAATGGAGAGAAGGAGAATAAGAAGTAGACGCGCGGCCGTGACGAACGAAGACGGAAGAAGGCAACGACGGCAAATGGAACCTCTAACTGGGTTACTTCTTGTTGAATGTCTCGTGAATAAATTTCTATCCGGACGTTGTTCCCGCTCGTCGTTCTGTGAAAAGAAGCCCTTGTGAGCGCATCGCGATATCGTCACCGCTCCCGTCTCGTTATACCGCGCGTAAATTAATTGACGATATTTATGACGATGTCAACGACGTGTCCAACGGCGTCGTAATTAACACGGGACATGAATATTGTCGAGCGGCCGCGCTGTGTATACACCCCTGATGATTGACAAGCCGGCGCTCGAAACCTGACTTCTTTCTTTGCATCTCGTCCCATTATTGCGTATTCGCACATGTAACGGCTGAAATATTCCAGAATAGCGGAATGCTAAATAATGTATGCAAATTAAATTAAATAGTTCAAGGCTGCCCTAATAGAAATATTTTACTGAAATTCTTTCTCACTTGATCTCATTTCATTATTATTCCATAAGTTTAATGATACTTAACATAAAATAAATTTGTTATTACTTTTCAATAGTATAACTTAATTTTTCTTATATTTCACAGTATTACATTACATTTCATAAGGAAAATTATTATTTATTTTGAAATATATTTAGTAATTTTTCAATAATTTTCATTTCATTTTTCATCGATTTCATAGAATAACAATGAAATAGGATCAATTGAGAGAGAATTTCAATAAAATTATATTTTCAGTAAAATATTTCCATCAGGGATGTGCCGTGAAAATTTGAAGAAAAATGAAATATAAAATATTCGTGTAAGAAAACGTATTTAGACTGTGATTCGTTCCGAACGATCGGCATGGCAGACGGCGAGTACGATACCCGAATTGATAGGAAATTTAAAAATACCTCGATCCATGAGCACGATATTATACGGTCTTCTCGTTAATAGTCGCCCATTATTCAGCGAGGCCTCTTTCCCGCGTATCTCGGCGACGATGTTATCGGGATGGGGTAATTAATTGAGCCTCGATAAACAAATTATGCTACGACAGATATTGCCGCTGCTTGTTGGCAGCCGCGTAATTTACGCGTCCTCGCGCGTAACACACCCGTTCGCCGGCGATAAAACTTGTCAGATATTATATTACTTGGCAGATCTTCGGCGATTGCATGACTATTGCATGATGATTGCATGACTATTGCGTGGGATGGCGTTATCTCTCTTCTCCTTTCGGTACACGAACTCAGCGTGACCGCGCGAATTTATCCGGAACGTAGCCGTTTCTATAAAGAGGACAGAGACTCAACATTGACGGAAATTCAAACGACTTTGTATGTTATTAACCCTCAAAAGACTCCGTGCTTTTTGGCACCTTAAAAGTACTCCGTCGGGTCCTTTTTGCCTTTCGACTTATAAATAATATTAAATATCATTCAAAAAATTCCGCAAAATTCATGGATATTCTTTGAACTTTCCTCTTTTAAGCTGTGATGTTGGTTTCTAAAAATTTTTTTTCTTTAATAGTTTTTTTTTAGTTATTAGCATAAAGGAATTGAAAAAAAGTAATTTTTTAAAAAATTCATAATAAATATAAAAAATGAGTTAAAAAAATTTTCAAATACAGTTTCTTACAGGAAAAGAGTTGCTCTTTCCGTGTGGACGAAAACGACCCGACGGAGTCCTTTGAGGGTTAAAGCGCATAAACATATTTACATTATTTGTCAAAAATTAATAATAATATTATTGAAGCGCAAGAGATAAGAAATGTTTTACAACCAAATCTTTTGCTAATTTGATAACAGTATTAATGGAACAAATAACGTTTTATTGAAACAAGAATATGACGTACTTGTTTCGTTAATATCGTTGTTGAATTAACGAGATTATTTCCAGTTGGAATGTGCTGTCAGCTCTAATGCTATTAACTCATTAAGTCCTGGAAGACTATTACGCTTTTCCGTTTTAAATTCTTCTAATTCGGGTCTTAATTAAAATTTTTAGATCGCAATTGGTATCCAGGGGTAAAAAGAGTTGCTAGAAACCCCTGCCTTTTTGCTGGCAAATATTTAACTAATACAGGTTTCCCACGGAAAGTTGTTGAAACTAATTAGCTCTTATTCTGTAACGCATACGAGAAAAACAAAATTGTGTTTAACAGAAGACGTTTAGTTTTATTTATAGAGTATACTAATCTGTATAATGGAAAATTTTTACTGAATTTTATTTGATTTTATAAAAAGTTATTTTAATACATATGTAGATTAAAAATGGATCAAATTGTTTTAAAAACGGAGCACTATATGAATATAAACAAATAAATTTTTCTAATCTTTTCAGAGTGTTTTTGCTTGCCACTCTATGCGTTTTCTACTTGGTACAAAATGCTCTAGACACATTAACGTACACTTTTCCTCTAGAAAAGAAGCCCTAAATAAGATAAACTTTTTCTTCTATCTTGAAGTCACTCATTTTTCGATACACGTTCTTATTTTCGAACAAGGTTTGAATAAAACAGAATAAAACTGCGAAGTTTCAGGTATAAGACTACAGACAATCTACCTAAGTCGTGGAGGGAAAAGGGACGAATTTAATTTTATTGTCAGCAACTGGGACTTCCCGTGGGACACCCTGTAAAGTGATTTCGTCTACCTTTTTGAGTAAAGTGTTTTGTTATATAGATCACTCAAATATTATATCGATTTATTCTACTCTGAAAAGAGAACAGACAAAATCATTTATTAGTTGAATATTTATCAGTAAATGGGCAGGGTTACTTATTTTTTTAAATTCCATTTACAATCTTTATATCTTTTTTTTTTCAAATATCCCATCCCATCGCCGACTATATTTTCGCAAAAGAGCAACTTTTTATTTCTAAATACCAATTGCAATCTAAAAATTTCCGATTAGAATCCGAACTACAAAAGACTTAAAACAGGAAAGCGCGTATCTCTTAGGGCTTAATGGGTTAATGCAACATTATTTCTTTTCTGCGTATAAAACTAATAATAAAATCAATCATGATCAATTGATGATCCGCGTATTAAATGGATTGATTTTTTCACACGCGTTTTACTATTGTGTTTGCAGAGGCCGTAAACGGAGATCCATCTCGGAAGACAATTTTCGAAAATTGCATCATCTTCTGCTGCTCATTGCTCAAGATGCGGAATCAACTGCGTACCAATCCGATCAGATTCGTCCTTTACCGTGGGTAAGTACCGAATAATATCGTCGAGATCGATACGCGCATAATATATAAGTTGCTTATCGCGTCCTTGTTTCGCACAAATGTCGCAGTTACCAACTTTCACGCGATAATAAACACATGGGACACATTATCGGACACTCTTCCTACATTCGCTCCATTTTCGGGGACGCGGCGGTTTCCTCCACGGTGAGGAACCGAGATCGTTTATCATGCGTGTACTTGAGCGATAATTTCACGACGAAGAAAGATTGGCCGGACCAGCGGCGCGTGTCGCTGAAATCTAATGAACTGCAGGAGCGTAATTAGCGTGCTGCCCGGCACGAAAGTTTCCGAGACGCGACGTGTGACGCTTCGTTGGTTCCTGTTCTCCTCGATTTATCTACTGTCTTTTTTCCTGTTAGTTCACGTCGGACGACAAGTAAACGTACGAAACGTATTACGAAACGCGACTACCACTTGCGTTTACATTTCGTAGGTGTACGTGCGAGATCTACTTAGATCTAACAAGCGAGAAAGACTCGATGACGCTGTATCGCGATAATACGTTTGCGAGAATCGCCTTCGTAATTGCGAATCTGTCGTCTCAAGAAGATCGGGACTAATTCCATTTTCCCTATTCTAATTACAGAAGGAGGATCCGCGGGAGGAACAAAGGGATTATCAGTTGATTTAATTCGGAGACTCGGTGTCGCTCGAGAACGAGGCGAAAGTCAGGAAAGAGAGACGGAAGAGAGACAACGGGGGAGGAACGATCGTGCGAGAGGGAGACAGGAAGGAGGAAGTAGAACAATTAACAAAGATACACACATATCCACACACACATACACACATACCATATGTGCACGCATATTTAATTTGATCTCTCAGCCATGATCCGTCGACATCGCACTACTACGGACTAGCCTCCGTCCGAGCTTCCGATTTCTTTATAAACTTTCGCCTTAAGGGGATGCTGGAGTGACGGCCGAACTTCCTCGATGTCGATAATGTCAACATTTCTAATTTTGTTTTTCCTGTATCTGTCTTTGTCTAACGAAATGACATCTGTCCTCGTTCGATTGCTACGCCATCTCTCGCTACACGCAACACTACTCATCATATCAACCTACATGTGCTTTTGCATATATAAAAGTTGGGCACTTTTTTCTAGACTTTTATCTTAGTTCTAATTGTTCTTAAATGTTTTCCCTAAGGGTGCTGTAATCTCATTTTATATATATAAACTGCAGTATTTTTGTATTAAGCAAATATTGTCGTCAGTGACAGCTCTATGTGCCAAAATTTTTAATTTTTTTTTTCGTTTTTGATGTAAACTTGACTGCAGCACCCTCCGTTTTTGTGCGTACTTTAATTCTGTAAAAAAGTTTTTTCAATTCCGTAAAGCCAATTCAAAGTTTCGTGTGTTAAAAAAAAATGTCGGTAATTTCTGGCCACTACAGCATCCCCTTAAGAAATAAGTAATTAACTATCGACGCGAGTATAGGAAACGCGCGTAACGTGCGGAGGACCTAGACGGCAACAGCGGGAGATAACGAAAGCGTACGGCAAATTACCGTGCAAAGTGCTGCATCCTTAGGGGAGGAAAGCGGCACGATCGTGTCCAGACTGCGTTCTTTATTTAAGTATTCGAGACTTAACGAGAAAACAGTATTTTACATGTGAATGCCGTCTTAGTATTCGTGTGACATAATGTGACAATTCGCAAGATACGTTCTCGATAACGCGTCGGACGAATCTTCGCCTCCTCTCGCCGGCGAAATCTCCATTTTATTTAATTCTCGATTAATTGATTTCTTCAACTGTCGCCTTCATTATGCAAGGCGTTTGGATCTTCTCATATTCTTTAAAAGTCAAAGAGTGAAATATCACTCACAACGAGTGAAATGCAAGTATAACGAAAAGTGAAAATTGAGCCTGTGCACTTCGAATGATTCGCCACTCTTAAGAAAGAGTAAAATTGCACTCCATTTGAGTGAAAGGGCACTTTTTGCGAGTGCAGTAGATCAGTGTCCGTAGGAGTGAGTTATATCACTCCACAATTTTGAGTGGAAAATTTCACTCTGTTAGAGTCATTTATCAGCCGATCTTTAGTAAATCGTGATTCACTATAGCTTTAGAGTGAGATCGTATCACTCCGGTAGAGTAACGGCTCTAAAAATTTGAGTGCCCGGATTTACTCAAATCAGAGTGACAACCCTTTCTTTTAGAGTGACTATCGCAATCCCTCTAAAGTGTCGTCTACAATGGCAGCAGGAGTAGTGGATTAAGATTATAAGACATCAGAGTAGTTGGTTTTCCGGTGTAATTGGGCGTAGAGTAAAGCCGTAAGTGAAATGGTTAAGTAGACTGTAGGAAATGGGATTCAACCATTTCGCTTACGGCCTTACTCTACGCCTTTTCACACGGGAAAATCAACTTACTCTGACGTCTTATAATCTTAATCCACTACTCTTGCTGCCATTGTAGATGACGCTTAATATATTAGTGGCAAAACCACTCTATGAGATTTAGAGATAAAGAAAGCGCAAGCTCATTCCGATCCGCTTTCGTTCGACCGCGTCGGATTCAGTCGATCGCTGCGTATCATGCAGAAACACTCAGATGGAAAATCTCGTGAGAAAGTGCAAAATCATTCTAACCGGCTTTTCTTGATCGCGTCGGTTTCTTCCGCGTGAGAGACGCGCAATCACGACAAACGCACGGTCATTCGGCCTTGAAGAGGAACATTTGCAGTTTCACTTTTCTAAAACGTCGACGTCTTACGGTGTCATGAATCTCAAATGCCTCATAATAATTTTGCCGCTAATTGACTGAATCCAACGCGGAATCTTAGCGCGATGTAACCACGATCGATCGTGCTGTCTTTTCAATAGATTTCTCGATTTATTCCTCCTCCGAGGAATAAATTGAGGACAGCGCAATTGTGATGCGATTACGAACGACGTTCGTTAAGAGACTCTTGCGAATTTACCTTGGCGAGTTTTGAACTAAGGCGATTATTTTTTTCGCAGACGATTTACGTCGAAATTACGCAAAAGATTAGGATTAATGTTAATCGTGGATTTTAAAGCCCTTACGTCGCGATGCGAGAGGCATGTATTGCATTCCGGGCTCGGCCATGTACATTTATGTATTCTTATTTAGTTATTTTTTGTTCTTTTTACAACGTTGATAGAATGATAGAGTGATAATTTACGTTAGACGCTAGAGGAACGTATATCTGTTATGGTTAAAGCTCGAAACGTGGTCAATCCTAGGATCTGCCGAACGGTCAAGCATCTTGGTCAAAGTTTTGTAGTAATTTGTTGATATGTGTGTATAAACAATACACAAATAGGCGGGGGAGCCCCTTCCCCGCATAATAAAACTAATCAAACTCCCAGCCTGATACCTAACTGCTTTAATCAAGACGCTTGGTTATTCCTCAGGATTGACCAGTCATTCCGCAGAATTGACCAGTCAGTGCTAGAAATGCCCGCGTTTCGGGCTTTGACCATAACATATCGATGGGATTCATCGCGATGGCGATGACGGTATCGAAAAATGGCCACAGAGTTTGACGCGATATTTCGAGCTCTAAGCGAATTTTATTTATTTTCTAAGTTTGATTTTTGGAGATTACGTTTAGATTATTTATCGTTAGTATTAATTGGACTCGCTCTATGCCCTGCGAGTCCGCGTTCCTTACTACTTATTGTCATTTGTAATGCCCACTGTTTTACTTGTATACGTATTTATTTATTTATTTATTTACCTAATTTATTTATTTATTTATTTATTTTGTTTATTGGACATGATGCACGTGACTACGCGTGAATTTTAGAACGTGATTCTCGACTCTTGTATCGAGCACCGACATTCATTATCTCTTTTCTCATTTACTAATCACGTCGTTGGATTTGAACAAACATGTATACGCGATTGTGAATGCAATAAAAGGATTTAATCGATTATTCATGCAATTTATTCTCGTTTTTCATTGCATATCCCGTCCGCTTTCGCAGGCAGCATCCCACGGACGAAGTGCTATTCGAACATTAATTGTCAGTTTTGAAAATGCAATGAGAGAGAGAGAGAGAGAGAGAGAGAGAGAGAGAGAGAGAGAGAGAGAGAGAGAGACGTCGGATCGAAATACTTAATAAATTGTTAATTCTAGTTTTAGATAAATTTTCTTTATTTTGTATAGTTTGATGTTTGAATATTACTTTAATTATTGTTAGTATTAATTGGACTTGTGCCCTGCAAGTCCACATTTTTTAGCATTGATTATTTATCATTTATAATACCACATTTTTTGCCATTGATTATCATTTATAATGTTATTTGTATTATTTTATTTGTGTACATATTTATTTATTTATGTATTTATTTATTCATTAAATATAAATGATCATGCGTTTAGGCGTGAATTTTGCAAATCAATTTTTTTCAAAAGATTCTCGTTGCCTCAAGCAACATTTACGTTTTATTCTAGAAACGAATTTTATTTATTTTAGTAAGTAGTTTTATTTACTTTGTAATATTGATTTTTGCAGATTATTTAGGATTGTTATTAGACTCACGTCCTTGTGAGTCCACATTTCTTCCCAAGTAGCAGAGTGACGTCAAATGACGTATTGATAACGTCTTAATGATGTCTCTAACGTTAATAAAACATCATTAAGACGTCTTTAAACGTCATCCTGCTACCTGATGGGTTACTACTTACTACTTATCATCATTTATATAGTGCTTACTATTTGTAATATTTTACTTGTATACTTGTATTTATTTATTTATTTATTTACTTATTTATTAATTTATTAATTTATTAATATAAACTTTATTATTTATTGATATTAATATAAAATTTATTTATTTCTTAATATAATAGGATATAAACGATTATGCGTTTAGATGTAAATTTTGCAAATAAATTTTTTTCAAAAAATTCTCATTGCGTCGAGCACCGATATTTACTTTCATTCTAGACGAATTTATTTATTTTGTAAGTTCGATTTTTTGAAATTATTTGATGTTGTTATTATTATTGGACTCGCTCTGTGGCTTGCAAGTCCACGTTCCCTAACTACACTTACTATTTATTATTTGTAGTGCCTTTTATTTGTAATGTTTTACGTATTTATTTATTTATTTATTTATTTACTTATTGGATATAAACGATTTTGCTTTTGGACGTGAATTTTGCGAATTGATTGCTTTCACAAAGTTATCGCTGCATCAAGCATCGACAATTACGTTCCTTTTTTTCATCTACTAATCACATCGTCAGATTACCTTGAACAAAATTAAATGCGTATGCAATTGTAAATGCAATAAAAAGAATTAATCGATTATTTATGCAATTTATTCTCGTTTTTTCATTGCGTATCCCGTTCACTTTCGCAAGCAGCGTCTCGTGGACGAAGCGCCGTTATTACCGATTGCCATTCTTCAATTCTGAAGACGCGATACGAGAGAAACGTCGGATCGAAACGCTGCTGAAATTAAACCATCGAATTCGCGAAAAATGAGATTATAACTCCCTCTGCAAAGACACAGAGGAATTATACCCTTTCTGTCGGTAAATATATACAGAATTTCTCTCTCGCGTATATACGCAATCCTATGCGTTTGTTACGTCGTCATTATTGTATTTTGTTTTTACAAATTTTTTAATGCGAAAACGATGAAGGCCTTGCCGAATATTACAATAAACATCTGCATGATCGGAATTAAAATATCTATCGAGGACAGAATAATCTTAAGCAGTGGTTGAACTATTTTTAATGTGAGAAAATGTGCTTCGTATACGACGATTTAATTCGAAATATTGACAGATGCTATTGTTCAGTTTGCAAATACTTCGCGTGCTAATCAAAAATTACGAAATTTATTTAAAAAAAAAAAAGAAAAAAAAAAAACAAGTCCTCTTTGTAACCTGTCGGGGAGGGATCGTCGGGCCAATTATGCTTTGTACTACTTGCAACGCGGGAAGGGGGCAGCGATACGCCACGTGATTCAACCGTGGTGCAATTTATATCTATTTTATTTTACGAAAGATTAATTTTCATCTTGCAAAAAGTGATGAGTAAAAGTCCATCGAGCAAAAGTTATACAAATTACTTGAAAATTCGCAAGAGTCATATTCCACTCGGATCGGTCCTAGTGCTCGAGCTCACTCGAGTAAACAAAAGAAAAATAGTAAACGTGAACGAATAACACAATCACAACGATATAAATAAATCTAATGATCTAATTAATATATAGGAGTCCACACCGTGAATAAAAACCTATACACAGCAAAGAAAGGCTGCACAGACCTATTGTAGAATAATTAAAAGATGCAATGTCGCAGATTTGTTACGAAACATATTGCAGCACTTATTGCTGCACGATTATAGCAACGTTAAAATGTGCGCCTTTAGAAAGATTGCAACGAAATATTACAATATTGCAATGTAAATTGTAATATTTGAAACAATGCAATGTTGCTGCAGCCATCTAGTATATAGCAGCATTATGCTGCATACAAAATGTTTTTGTTTCTGATAGCTAAACATTGGACAAAATAAAAAAAGAACAAAAGTTGCATAATGATTTCATATTCAAGACATATATTGTAAAGTTATACATAAATATAATCATGTATTACTTAACACTATTGTATTTGAAACATAAAACCATTTCAAACTTCTATTTGTATGAATATTTTTTGTTTACGTTTAGTAGAACAACTATACTGATCCGCCATCTTGTTAATGATGATATGCTAGATCTAAGGCCGGTATTTATAATTTGATTTTATATTTAAGATCATCTTAAGTACAAAAGATTAATAAATAGCAATTTAGTACGATATTGAATACAAGAACGGACTATTAATTAATAAGCTATGATTTATCATCTTAAACAGCTTTTATTTATCACAAATATAATAAAAAATTATTATGATATTATTATATTTTATTATAGTAAAATTATAGAATAATTTTGCAATATTTCCGAGATTTTAATGTTATGCTGCTGAAATATCTTACTGACATTTTGCTAACCTATATTTCTATGTTGCCGCAATATAGCTGCAATGATTTGTCCTGTATAGGAAACTACTTGAAAATTCGCAGGATTATTAATTCATTCCACTCGGATCGAAGTGTTTGAGCCCCGGTCTCCCCTAAATAGAAGAAAAATCGTAAAAAACAGGAAACGAGTAACGCAATCGCAATGATGTAAATAAATCTAGTTATCCCATCGCAATCCACACCATGAAACGCGACCGCCAAAGCTGGCGGCGTGATCTTGACTTTCGGTTAACACCCAATACAGTCACTCGATACTTATCTGGTAGATACGACGCATATTTAATAAACTTTTGCGTGGGCGGGGCGCATTTCGCAACGAGGGAATCATCCGGTCGACGTTCGTATCGTATCTAACAACATTGCGTTTCACCAAAATGTATCTGATCGCACTTCCGTCGATCGCGCAATCGTTTTCTTCTTTCCACTGTTTTCTTTCTTTTTTTTTTATTCCCCGGGAAAAAAAGATTATATATAATTATATATAATTATATATAAATATATATAATTATATGTGATTTGGCCCTTATATGAAATTATATATGGGTCCATATATGATTATATATGGGCATATATAATTCCAAATATAACTAGATATGAAACAATAGATCATATATGCACTCATATATGGATCCATATAAGATTCATATGGAAGTATATATAACCGTATATGATTATATAATATCATTATATATGTTCATATATGATTATACATGATTATATATAATTATATATGATCATATAGAGACAAAATTCATATATAATCATATATATTTATATATAATTATATATAATCTTTTTTTCCCGGGTCGTCAACATAAATCTCCTTGTTTCGTCGCAGCCGTCGAATCAATGAAGCTTATCGTAATGAGTTATGAAATTCACGTATCTTTTCGTACTTCTTTCTTCTCTCGCGCGACTCTTATATATTACGTTAGGCAAGAACGTTTTGTTGAACGTTTTCGTTGAGACAGCTTTGCACGGTTTCGTCACCTTACGCTATACGTCTTTTCAGCCTCAACACAGATTATTGTGCCAAGAAAAAGACGTGTTACATTGAAAAATTGTATATTTAATTTTAAATATACATATATATATATATATATATATATATATATATATATATATATATATACAAATACATTGTTTTAATTCCTATTTAAAGAAAATAACGCGGACGAATCGACGAAAAGATATGATGTATCTGCACGAGGCGTATCATCATTAGGCGCATATAATATTCTAAAGTTCGTCACGGGCATCATCATCCTTGCTTCCGTATACGTCTCGGGCGCGATAAAGTTTAATGATCGAGATATAATAAGTGATTAATGCCGGAAGTGAGAAATAAAAACGTAGAGTCGTAACATTCAGCGGGCAGTAGAGTGATTTCGTAATGACATGTTACGCGATTCGCCTAATGGCGTCTAATTGATGTACGTACAACGAAAGTTTGCGATAGGAGTAAAAATTTAAAAACGGCGACTAGGCTCACTGGCGGGACTTCATAATGTTGCAATACAGAATGAGAGAGAGAGAGAGAGAGAGACGATAGAGACAATTAAAATTACATTCCCGTTAAATAATATAAAATATTTGAATTGAGAATTATCGCTACAATTCACCCGTTAGCTTGAAATCGTTATGATTTTTTTCATAATATAATTTGACCGAGTGGTCATAAATGAGCACAATCGTATGGCGCATAAATTATATACGTTATCTATGCACAATCAAAGTTTTATATCAAAATGAGGTCAAAAGTTCATTTTCTTGCCTCTACTTAAATTGCCAAAGTTGCGCTCGGTTTATTTCTCAATGAGAATTTAATGTCATGAGTTTTGCACGCGCGGCCAAATATAAAGTTACGAAGAACGAGCGTTATGTACTTTGCCTTCTCGTTTTACAAAAAAAAATAAGTTGATTATTGCGACGTAGAAGATGTAGGAGACGTACCAGACTGAACTGGAAAATCTGCGATCGCTACATAGGTTTTTCCGACGAAACGAGGAAAATGCAATTCGCGGAGCGCGGGGCGATTTTTATATGGTGTGACATTCCAGCTAAAAATGTATATTACGAAAAAATGCGTTAAAAGTAATAAAGAGAGAGAGAGAGAGAGAGAGAGAGAGAGAGAGAGAGAGAGAGAGAGAGAGAGAGAGAGAGAGAGAGAGAGAGAGAGAGAGACGAGACGTAGAAGACGAGTCGAAAGCGCGCAAACGCGACTCTCTTTGATCGTCGTAAATTGTCATTATTAATAACATTTTGGAGAACGACGTTGAACGACACGAATCGACGGCGAATTTCACCGCGATTGCGTGAAATTCTGCTCGGTGGAATCCTTGGAAGATCGCTCGAGGGTATCTAGAATACCCACGTATCTAGAATAAATCGGTTTGATGCAATTTGTCAGAAGCGACCGAAAGGCGGGTGCAAAAGCGTCGGTGCCCCGCCACGTGAGGAGGGGGACAAGGATCCCTATATATATGACGGTGACGTTCGCCACTCTAACTTAATAGTTTACACACAACGAGCCAGTAAACCTTCCAAGATCGCGTTTTAATCTCGTTTCGAGCTCTCGTCCGGAGTAAAACGCTTTTTCTTGCTACGAGTTTCTAGATTTCTCCTTTTGGTGACCGCCGGAAGTTACTCGACGCTCGCAATGGGACATTCGTTGATGGCGACCTGCGTCCTCGTGGCCGCACTCGTGCTGCCGAGACTTATTCACGGACGTCCTGCGACAAACGATGGGTAATTAACTATTCCTTTTTCCACGTATTCGTATAGAATTTGTCAATCCATCGTACGGAAAATACACGTTCCCGTTGTGCAGCGGAAGCGTTCCGTTCAGTTCTCTTCCCTCTTATGCAAAATTTCTTACGTTCGTCGCGTGCATGTTACGTCAGAATAATATTATGAATATACCGGATATTATTACATCATGCTGGCGACGAACGATGCAATGTCAGCCCTTTTCGGCACGTAAATATATATCAATTGTCTCGCAACGAGGGAGACGCGTCTAAGAATTCGTATTTTTTGAATGAGACGCGAAAAGTGACATTTTCTAAATGTGCTATCTCATTCGATATCTCATTTTTCTTTTTATTTTGTAATAGGTCGGTCTTGAGCATGTTGGAGTCACGTGTCTCGAAGCCGGAGGATTTCTCAGAACCAAAAGCGATCTCGCCGCTCATCGTGCAAGAAAATCTATCGATCCCAGCTAAATCGTGAGTCGAATCGAATCGAAGTTTCTTTCTTTCTTTTCTCAATCGCGTTGTTGAATCCACCGCGTAACCGGCCACGTGTTCGCAGTCGACAAAGACGTCTGTCGGATCAAAGGCGAGCTGAGCTGGAGGCGCTGGTGACTTTGTCGAAAATCAATGGCAAGCGGTCGCTGACCACGCGAGGAAGCGGGCAACTGGATCCGGTGCGAATGTAAGGATAATTTAATAAAGAAATTATATATATAACTCATGTAATAGTAAAAGAAAAATAAAAGAGAAAGAATTAAAGAGAAAATAATAAAAATAATAATGATAAAAATATACTGTTATGATGTATAATTGTATATAATAATTTATATACTTTCTCTTTCCTGTAGTCTCTATATTTTACATTTTAATTTGATTGTAAGTTGCATGGGTGTGATAATTTTTCGAATTTTATAACTAATCGATGAAACGTTGCAGTGGCCGGCGACGACGTTTCGCGATGGACCAAGCTCCTACCGAATTGGTATCTATCAAAACGAAGTACACCGGAGATCCCGCGTATTCTCGAGTTAGGTAAGTTGTTTTCGTTCGTTTTTTATTTTATAGATTACATGAGAAGAACTTGTCTCGCCGAGACCGCGAATCTTCGTCGTATATATTGCATCGACAAAAATCGGCGGGAGAACGCGAAATCAAGGACATGGCGGCGAAGATTACATTTTTTTTTTCTGCGGCACGCGGCACGTCCGCAGCGCGGTTATTCGCATGCGTAAATCGCGGCTTCGATAAGTACGCAATTGCGTAGGTCGTAAATTCGAAAGAGTTAATGTTAACATAAATCTACGCTCCAAGAGTGACGCAAGGTCGCTGTATCAGCGATGATAAGTCATCGCAGCGCTCATTGGAACGCCGTCAATTCCCGCCCGTGCCATCGCGCTTCTTATCGCCGCGCGCGCGCGACATTTCGCAATTTATTTCGATTTACATCAAAAGAAATAATCAGCGCCGCCGATTACGTCCTAAGATGAGAGAGAGAGAGAGAGAAAGAGATTATAATTTTTCTATTTTAAATTTTATATATTAATATGATCTTTCTATACGCTGCAAAACTTAATGAGTCTAATCGTGAGCGATTCATTCCTATCTTTAAACGAATGATTACGTCAATTTATATGTTTCTGATAAATCTTTTTAACATTTTAACATTTTAACATTTTAACATTTTAACATTTATATTTATTATATTTTATTTTTAGTTGAGTAGACCGCCTGATAGAGCGTCCAACAAATGAAAGACTGCATATCATATCGCGAGGGATGAGCCTGGCACGTAAAAGGGGACACCGTTTTGAGGGAACAGCTACTTAGGAGTTAGCGAAATCGCGGAACGAGGATTATATTTTATAGCGACATAGGGGTGCATGAAGAATACCATAGACTTCTTAGATTCAAATCCATGAATATTATATAACTTGATTGGGAAAAAATATGTATGTAGGCATTTTAATTCGTAATTTCAAAGGCAAAAAGAGAAGAAAAAGGTCGAACTATTTATTGATAGATTATTTATTTATTTATTTATGGATGGATTATTTTTTTAAATAAAGATTGATTGCTACGAAACACACAAATGATTTTCTTTTTATCGTAATGAATTAACATTATATTTTATAATTATTGCATTAATATTTTTATAATGTTCCCAAAACATTAGAGGAAAGTCCCCTATTATGAGATAGGCTCCTAATATGCGACAGCGAGGTTTCTGCTAAACTAATAGGCCTTATCTGTTGGTTCCACCATGAACTTATTGCCCTTGGAGTAAAACCTATTTAGTGGAAAATTCATTGTTTGATCGTTGCAGAGAAAGAAATTGTGAAATTGGATGTTGTCAAGTGTCATGAATATGAGTCTTTAAACGTTTAAACCTTGTTTATTAATAAATATTTGGCAATAAGTTCTGCATGCAGCGATAGAGTAAGGTCGTATTAATGGGAAAATACGGGATATGTTGAGTTGCTCAATTGTAGAGATTAGATTTGGTGATCGCGAAACCGCAAGGCGTGGTGCTCGTAACATGAGATACTCAGGGTACTCCTGGGTTGCTGGAGTATGAAAGTTATTGTATAGTAATAAAAGAAGAGAAAATACTATATTAACGTTAAGGGAAGGTTTATACGAATTTATAAGACTGTGCTGACCTTGATTTAAGGGGGAAGGGTGGAGGGGGAAGATTAGGTACAATATTGAGTATAAGTGGGTTTACGATTGTTGCAAATATGCTTCTCCATTACATTTGTCTTTTAAAAACTTTAAATAAAGTTTTGTAATTGCAATATGATGTATTTTGCACTTTATTAGCGATTTCCCGGGGTCTCTCATATTAGGAGCACACTTTTTCGATTTTTTTGAAAGCTCATTTTTTACATTTTTCTAATTTTCAGAAAAATCAATATTTAAATTAAATTTTACATTTCAGCATCTTAAAGCTTATTAAATTCCCTTCAAAATGACCTACTATATTTTTCAATTCTGCCCATAGACTTCCGGCAATCACACAAAATAGATATGGTATCTCATAATCGGGTACTTTCCTCTACTAATAATAAAGTTACGAGTTTAATACTCGTTATCATTTCACTAGAATTTGTAATTTTACGTCATCTTTACATAGCTGCAACGTTACACTGTAATTTACATAGTAAACGAATAAAATTCAATCCTTAACAATTTATATAATTATTATTTATTAGTTCTTAAAAGTTAGTCTTTTTTTCAAATCCATCGTACATTTTACAATATGGCGGTCAGTGCTGCCATATTCTGTCTGATGCAAATCCTATTAATGCACGAAGAATAGCACAGATTCCTTAGATTCAAATCCATCGATATTATAATTTGAAATATATATATATATGTATATTTTTTTTAGTATTGTCACGTTCTGTCAAAGTTAAGTTTATCTGTCCGTTTTTGGGTAAAACATTTAAGTTATTTACTCGGGATTTGGACCAGGTTGCGTGATTAATCCAGTCCGAAGAGATATCGAATTTTGTATGTTTTAAACCTATATAACATTTCTTTACAAGAAAATATTGTTGTGTTTCAGATTAAATTAACCTACAGTGTAAAATCATGCAGCACTGGAACCATGCACTGGTGCATGCAACTTTAAAAGTTACAACTTTTTATAAAACCTAATTTTTTTATAGACTCAAATATATAACGAATAAGATAAAAAAAACCGCATTGATTATACGTTATTTACTGAGAAAAAGTTCCTGAAAACAGACCATTTTTTGCGCGCGACAAAGGAATTTGCCCTCTTAAAAAGTCAAACTCTTTTATCATATATTTTAAAATTTGGCGGGAAGTTTCGCCATATTCGATCCGACGTAAAATTTGTCAATCAGATCGAAATAGAAGATGTCCGGATGTCTCGCTTGAGGCGATCTACGGCCATTTTTTTTCGCGCGTACTCCCTCCGCCCTCCGCTGACAGTCCGCTCCGACTTGCTCCGCGGCTTCGCGTTCCGGTGATTCCGGTCTATCTTGTTACGTCGTTCGTACTTTCGCACTTATTCGCAGTCGTTCGAACTCCTCGACTCCTTTCTGCCCTACAAGAAGCTGCGACTTACGATGTCAGAGCAGTAAGTATTCACATTTCTCGTCTCGAAAGATCACACGATTAACTTTGATTAAATTCTATTTCTGTAATTCACTATTGAGACTACTGTAGAAAGCGGTCGTTTCGAATCGACGCGATCGCGTTCGCGTTCGAGACGCGAATAGGTTAGGATCGCGAACGCTTCCAACAATGACGTAGGTTGTTGTCACTTTGGAAAGCAGGGGATTCCTCTTCTCCGTCAAGTCCGATCTCGCGATCGCATTCCTCGTAAATGGCACAATTCTCGTTAATTCTTTCAGTGATGATACCTTACTGGACGAAGATCTCGGGGACGAGGAGTATGATCTGGGTAACGACGAGGAGGAGGCTCTCCTAGCAGATGACTATGAACTGGAAAGGGTAAGCATGCCGTTTGCCCATTATTTTTCGGACGGATGAAATCTTACACCCTCTTTGACATATTCGGCTCTCTCTCTCTCTCTCGATTATGTTTCCTTTATACGATGATGCCTTAATGGATATTGTCTCATTTCTAGATCCTTATTTATT
The DNA here is from genome assembly GCA_035220575.1 of Temnothorax rugatulus. Classification (NCBI taxonomy): domain Eukaryota; kingdom Metazoa; phylum Arthropoda; class Insecta; order Hymenoptera; family Formicidae; genus Temnothorax; species Temnothorax rugatulus. Next base: position 12,987 of record JASTWL010000403.1, on the reverse strand, counting down.
GTCGCTTTCGTTAAGCTAACTTGTATCGAGGATAGTTTCCACAACTATCATTATTGCAGATGATCGAACAAATAGCGTTAAAGTAAAAGAACAAAAAAGATTTAAGATTAAGCGTTAAAAGCAACAACATTTCCGTTTTCCATAAAAATGTTTCTTATAAGAGATTCCAGTGCGCACGAGTTAGACATTGATGTCGCTCGCAAAGCTTGAAATTCCTTAATTTCATACAATAATATTTATGACGTATCGATACTTATAATTTATATATATGAAGAGTACAGGAGAAAAACGATCAAAGTACACTTTTTGTCGAAATTGGTCTGATCATGCTATCTTGTGACATTTTCAAACTTACCTAAATTTTATCTGTTTTAATTTGTCAGAAGAATTGTACTGTGGGTGGGAAAAACATCATAGTCTATGCACTTGTAGAAAAGAACCATCAGAACCCAATATACAATATAAACACTAAATAAACCCTTAAAGGCTGCGTTCCGATATTCACTGCCAGAAAATCTATAAGGTACATAAACTATCTGATGTCTTTAAAATTTTTCTCGAAATTACTATGGATGGACATTGATCGTTTTTCTCCTGTACCCTTCATATATGTTGTTGTTACTTGTTAAAAATTTTTAATGCGTTTTGTGCATGAGTTAAGAGAACCAGAGAACCGCAATACCGATTGTATTAAGGAACCGTTGACTGTACCAGGAAAGAAACTTGATCCTCTCTCATGTATTCTTCTATCGCATACAAATTCAAAACTTCAAACATGCGCGATATATAACTGTTGTATACATACACACACACACATATATATATATATATATATATATATATATATATATATATATATAGTTTAATATATGTAGATATATTCATATATGCCACGTAATATCTGTCGCGCTGGATATCTTCTCAATAGTCACGAATAGACCTTTTCCAAATGGAAATACGTGCTTTACACAGGGATATATGGCACAGGACTGTACCTAAACTACGACTTCAATGGTTCAGTACGAATCATCTTTTTTATCCGGATATAAATGTTTAATGAAAATTGTCGCACATGAAAAATGTACGCTTGGTGTAAGCATGTAATTTAATGTCGATGGACAGTTTTATAAAATTACACAGGTAAAAAGAATACAGATAGCTGCTGATAAAACGCTCCGACATTAGAGAGACATTATAAACTAGAAATGAATAACGTTAATTTGTTATACATGAAAAAGTTATAAAAGTTACCACATTTTGTTTTGGGACAAAAACATGTTATTTTTTGCTTGAGATACCAGCTTGAGATATTTAGATTTGTTTTAAAATGTTTTTGAGCCACAACGCAACGCATATTCAAATTTATATAAATTTTTAGACAAATATTGTATTAAAAGATGTTTATTTAATAATATAAATGCTATGTGTATTTATTTTACCTGCCGTGTAAATGCGATTATAAATTAAGAATATCAAGCGGAATCAACGATAATTGAACGGAAAAAGCGTGCAATGTTTGCAATCCCATTTAAACAATTGATTGACGGTACGCAACTTAATATCCTGCTGATTGCAAATGTAAATTTCTATGATTATATTTCGCTTTGTTCTTTAAAAGAGTTCGTTACTCTGAATGGCTTAATGTGAAGTAATGAATATAATGTATAATTGCGTTGTACAAAAGGAAAAAAATTATTTCTTTTCTCATTTATTCGAAGCGCTAATATTTTATAATAATAAATGATTGCTTCTTTTGCGAGAATAAACTTTTATTTTATTTTGCAATTTATAAATTCCAACTATTAATAAAGGAAATGTTTGTAGTTCAATAAATACACGCGTATATTATACATGTGAAGAAATCTTTATGATGACGTAAATGTTTACATTAAGCCATCTCGATATTTTAATCTTAGAAGACTTCGTCTCGATTTCTCACAACGTAGCGGTTGTGAAAAGTTACCGCGTGCAATCTTAATGCGAAATTGTATCGCGATTTTTAGTATTAAGTATCCTAGTTCAGCCGATGAATAGACGCTGCAAAAAATAATTCAGTTATATCGACGCAATGAGATGTATTCTGACTTTATTGAACTTTTTTACATAACGATCGAAATTGGACAACGTACATTTTAAAATATTGAAGCTTATTGAATATAGTGAAAGTAACTTGTGTCTGATTATAGCTTACATGATGTACAATAGAGTTTTACGAATGCATTGTGAATCTCATATATGCTGAAATCTGGAAAGAGTAAACGTAAACTTTGCAAATTGTGTCTATACAGTTTAGTCGTACAACTGCATGTATATATTGAGTTATAGCTGAATTATATTGTATTGCACTGATATATATACGAGTCTTCTTCCGCGAGGCATAAGCAAAATTTTATCACGTATAAAGATCATTCGAGATATCATTCGATTGTTATACGATACTATTTGTCCCACGTTACATTTCCTTTTTTTTTATCGATAATATATCGTACCTCATACACTCACTTTTTTTTACTGCTGTGTATTCGGACTTGCCGCTATCGTCGGTTACACTCCTTTATAAGATTTGTGTTTCATTATTATTATCGTTAGAGATAAGAGCATGCTTTTCCCGAGTATGTTAACGAATGTAGTAGGCGGAGAGAAAAATCTTTAAGAAGATGGAAGTCATTGAAAATCACGTTTTACATGCTGAACGGATTATATACAGACATACATCGGGAACTTGAACTTGTGCGAATGTATATATTTATACCAACACGTTTATGTTTCACTCGAGCAGAGAACGGAGGATATTCCATATACGCACAACTTTAGATACGTTAATGATATATAGATTATATAACTACATTATAATGGATAAATTTCGTATTTGCATTACAAATATCTGGCAATTTGATTCCCCGAGCAGCAGAATAGCTATAAGGGAGAAGAGGAAACAGATGATGTACTGGACTTAGGAGTCACGGACGCGCTCGACGACTTAGACGCTGAAGACGAAAATATAGAGTTTAGTAGAGGCAATACTGATAAACGTAGCGATAACGATTTCTATAAAGACGGCGACCATCCGGAGGCACAGTCGACGTCGTCGTATTACGAGCAGGACGAGAATGCCGATTACGCGAACGAGCACGAGGCGTTGCCTCAGTCCAGCAGAAATTCGGAATCGAGTAGCGTTAACATTTCTAACATCGGCAAGGGTGATCTGCGCGAGAAGTTGCAGAAAAATGTACAGAAGAGCATGTACGTCGGCAACGGGCAAGGAATGGAAGATGACGACTGCGAGGAGGCGAAGGAAAGGCGGAACAGATTTCAAAACGAGCGCACGATGATTTCTCCAAAGATGAACAATGATATTCCGGATACCTTAGAGAATGTCCTCACATCGGAGCCATCCAGAATGCCGTTCAGAGGAAGAGGACGGGGTCGTGGGACAAGAGGAAGCAGAGGAGGAAGATTTATTTTACAAAACACTGGAAATTTCAATCCAAGGTAACATTTTGCTTTAATAATAATCTTAAGGTCCTTATAATTAATAAGAATAATAATGAAATGAATAAGGAAACGAAAGAAAACGGTGTTATCTGTTTATGTCTCTTATTCACTCGGATGTTCTAAGACAGTTTACATCCCGCAGGTTTGGTACGACACGGCCGGGTTTTGAAAATCAACCACCTGCGTGCAGACCGCCACTAATACAGACCAGACCGTGTGGTTCTCTCCTTGGCGTACCAAGTAACATACAAACTCAGCAGCTAATATACCAACAAGCTAATCCACAACAATCCTTTCAACAGCCCTTCGGCCCGAATGGTCCGATGCAAGGGCCGCCACCGGCGCAATTCGTGGAGAATAGGCCGCAATTCAATCCCGGACAGTTCCAAGGGCTCTTGGGACCGCGGCCAATTAGTTCGAGGCTACCTGAGTATGGACCCAGAGGTCCTTTGACCGCGGGATCAATGCAGGGATCGAACTATAATTGTCCGCTCAATCAGCCACCGTATCACTCGCAACCGCCGATGCAACCGCCGTTCCAAAATCCAGCTAGCATTATGCAGGAGAACCGGCCGATGCAGGAGAACCGGCCGATGCAGGAGAACCGGCTGATGCAGGAGAATCGGCCGATGCAGGGTAATCAGGGGCCTTTATTGCAAGGTAATCCGGGTGGTGGATCGCTCCTCGGTAATCCGAACATGCTGCTGCCCGGGAATCCGCCGAATATGCTGCCACCGGGGGGAAACCTGCCGATGCCGCCTATGCAGGGATTCCCGCGCCAGCAGCCCGCCCAGGGTCCACCCATGCAAAACCTGCCGCCGAACGTGCAAATGCCTAGTCAGCCGCCCTTCGAGAACAGACTGCCGCCGTTCCAAGAACCACAGTTCGAAGGCCGGAGCGCCTACGACGCAAGGGCTGGTTACCATCCCGATCAAGTACCCAATAGCCAATTTAATAATACGATGCCACCAGTACCACAACAGTCGGTATCTAATGTGTCACACAGTGTGTCGTCTTTGCCTCCAGGCCACAAGATTCTAATCAACCCTCATTTCAGAGGAACCGTTCAGCCTGCGAACGACTGTGAGTTCTTTTAACGAACATTAATTATGTATTGAGTTCAATTACGTAATTGATTAGTATCTCTGATTGATAGTATCTCGTATTCCTCTTTTATGGTAAATGCATTTAGCTCGACTCGTATGGGATTCTAATCAGCAAGTCCAACCACAAGCTTCTCACAGCGGGCAATTTCCACAACCTCACCCATCGTATCAGAATCAGGGATCGTACAATCAGTCTCCTCAACAAGGTCCATCACAGAACTATCAACAGAACTATCAGCAAAATAAAAGTGATGTAAGTAATTGCGTAACGAAAAATTAATAAATCGAATGGATAAATTGCAAGTCATTAAATTTTATCATAGGACCCGTATGCATATTTTTCTGACGTGTGGCAAGAAAATAGACCACAGAGACCTCAAAATATGAGCCCGCCGAGCAAGCATTATCCTTCAGATAGCAATTATTCTCGCGAAAGTAATTATAGCGATAGTAAATATAAATCGGAGGGTCAATGGGATCAAAGGGACAATTATCAAGAGGTAAATATATTATAATTTTCAAATAATGTTTACATTATTTTGCTTACTTTTACAATACTCATTCATTTGATCATGATATCAGGATCACAGAGGATCTCACCAAAGTTACCGAGAAAGAGATTTGCCGCTACGAACAAGAAACGATCACGTGCAGAGAAGCAGAACACCACCGAATGTGTATCGCAGCGATCCTTACGACCAAAAGACCTCTAGGCCTCCGATAAACGTTGCGTCTCGCGGAGTGAGCAGACCGCCACAAAAGAGGATTTCTGAATCCTTGGATAAAGGGCCGCGGGAAATGAGCCCGAAACGCAGTAAGCCGCCTAACAGAAATCTTCAAGAGGTGCGAAGAGTAGATACGGTAAATGAAACCGTTGCTGACAAGGTAGATTTCTCATTCTACAAACAATATCTTTCGAAGCAATAGCTTTTAAATATATCGCGGAATTATAATCTCAGGAAGAAGATAATGATCCAGAGATGCAGGAATACCGCAAGAAAATGGAGGAGCAAAAACGACTTCGGGAAAAATTGTTACGCGAGAAGGAGAACAGGCGTAAGATGGCCGCGATAGAGAAACAAAATGAGGATGCGAAGACTGACTCGAGTATTGTCGCAGGTAAATTTTATTATTATTTCTACAGTTCTATTCAGATATCATACAAGAATTATAGACGTATCCCCTGTTTTATTATCGATTACAACGATACGACTGAAATATTTCAGCAAATGAGAATACGCAGCAAGAAACGAAACCTGTGCCGACGCTGATGGGATTTGTAAATGACAGCGCTGTTAAAACTCGCCCTGTTGTTGCCAAAGGACGCAATCGTCCTGTCAATACACAGAGCACAGAGGTACAACATTAAATGTATCATTATGTTGCATTCTTCAATCCTCATTAATTTTTTAATGTTGAACAATAGGATAACAAGATTATATGCAATTGTCAGCTGTACAATTGTACAATATATATTTCTTCTTTCTCTCGTGAATATGTAGATCTTTTGTGTGTATGTGTGTACGTATCTGCGCGCGTGAGTCCATGAGTATATGCGTGTGTATGTGTGTAAAAAGAAAGATTTTTACGACGACCAAATTTCTATTCCTGCATCAGTATAAATCAAATATAGATAACAGAAATAAGTCATCCAGTGATAATATTCGTTAAGTGATACTTTTTTAAACACATTTTACAATACTTGTAAATATCACATAAATTATATATAAGTACTTATGTGCATGTAAAGAGTGATCATAGATCGGTTTTTTAGACTAATCAAAACTATTCTCTCAGAATCGCAATATTACTGTACATTCATTAATTATTAGTGGAAGAAAATGTCATTTTTTAAACATTTACACTAATTATCACTAATTATAATTATATACATTTTAAAATAAATTAGTGATTTTTTCAAAATAATATTAATAATTCTTTATACGAACAATTAGATGTCACTGTACATTTTCCTTATGTTTTAATAAAATATACTTTTTCAATAAATTTTGTTTCTTTTATTTCCTCCGTATTGAGAGACGTGTGTTAACTTTAAGATTCAAAGTTCGCTAGATTTTTAATTAAAGTTACTTCTTTCATTGTGTAGAAGATGCAGATATTAGAATTAAAACTAGTTTTATGGTGTCAATATCTTTTCTTTTTTATAAAGCAATTAACTTGTCTTCTGCGTAGTAAATTTTTCTCTGAAATGAAATGTTTTTATTGTAGGCAGTGGACAGGCCATCTAATGTGCGAATTATCAGAACGATACAAACCAACGATTTATCCGACATGAGTGGTTCAAAAAGTAATTCCGGACATACGACTAATCAAGCCAGCGATATTGTACAAACAAGGCAAGTGGTGCAACAGTCTGGCGTGCGAAGAGTTGTGATACAGAAGCCTCTGTTGAATTCACAAAAGATCGCCACAACGATACAAAAAACTGTTTCCAATCTGCAAAAGAGTCAGGGACTACAGCAGAAAATATCTAATACGCAAGTCATACAGACGCAGAAAGTTTTACAGAATCAGGGTAATACGTTACAAAAGTCTGCGGTCGTCGGTTCGAAACCAGCAGTCGTCAATCAGAGAATAGTAGCGCATAAAACGCCGGGTGGCCTGCAAAAAACCGTGATTAATGACAGCGCAAATGTTCACGGCCAGAAAGTCACGAATGCGCAGCAAAATTCCCAGCGAATTGTGCTGCAGAAGTCTGCGGTTCAAGCGAGAAAGTTACCCGAGATAAAGACAAACACAGTTAAATTAGAAAATTTGGCCGCGAGCACGTCTGAGACCCAAATCAGACGTATGTGTCAAGCCATCGGAACCATTGAGGTGACTATATTTACATGAAAAGTGTTCACCTGGCACATCTACATTTTTATTAATCCTTATCACTCTTATTACGCACGTCTCATATACTTTCCTGTTTTTACGTTTTTATGATTGTGGAAAATATTTAGGCTTAGATTTACTTTAGAGATTTCAAAAGGCTATGATTTATTTCTGCATGCATTTTTTTTATATATTTCTACATAAAAATCGCTAGTTTTATTTGATTAAATACTGATTTCAAACAAAGATACAGGGTATAAGATCTCAGGGTATGAGATATCATTCCCATAATAGATTTATAAAAGAATTTATAAAATTTACTTTAACGTATTGGAGACTGTTATTCCATATACATTATATTCTGTCAATTGTTCTTTTAGTTTTTAATTTTATTATTGTTAACTCTGAAGATATGTATTATAATTATACTCATTCCAAAGATATGTATTAGAAATAAAAAATATTTCAGTTTTTTCTTATAACACATATTTCTTCATTGTCTAAAATATTTGTTTTATATATATATATATATATATATATATATATATATATATATATATATATATACATTTATATATACATATATAAATCATAAATTCTCTATTTTGTTGAGTTATGTGCATATGATTATGATGACACGATCAGTACGTTTTCTTAACAGTTTCTTAGTACAGTTTCATTAAAGATTGTTATAATATCTATAATATAATATATAAATATTGGAATGTCGTTATTTGAAGAAGGAAATTTTTTATAATATGTGAATGCTATATTATGTATTTATAGATTACATATATTACACACGCATTAAAAAATATATTTAATACCAAATTCTGATTACATATATACATATATACTAAAATTATATACAGGGTGGCCTACATAACTCTTTACAGCTCGATGTTTCAAAAACTTTCATCGATTTTAAAGGTTTAGGTCTTGAATTGTATAGATCTGAAGGTCCTTCGAACTGGAATGGAGATTGGCCTCAACTCCTTTTGCATGGGTGGAACAGGGGTCTTTACTTTAAAATTGTTAATGGAAACTTCTATAAAAAAATTATATTTTTGAATTCTCTGATTGGAAAAAAACAACTTAGTTTTGTCCGAAACATGTTTTTTGTCAGATGCTTTTATAAAAAAATATGACAGTGTAAAGTTTCGACTTATAACTACATGAAGCATTTACGAAATCAAAATTACAACACTCTCTTCAGATTGATTCAATTTATTAAATGTTTAAATTGTCCACCATGGACTTACAAACATTTATTTAGCCGAATTAAAAAATTATTCCTAACATTTGATAACATTTCGGGAGTCACTGACGTGCAAGCGTCGCGTAGCCTTTGCTTCATATTCTTTCGTCGTCGGCAGTTCAAACAACTTTCTTCTTCATACATCCCCACAAAAAAAGTCTAATGGTGTCAAATTGAAGGATCGAAGTTTATAAATGTTTCATGTAGCTATAAGCTGAAACTTTACACCGTCATATTTTTAATAGAAGCATCTAACAAAACAAAATGTTTCAGACAAAACTAAGTTGTTTTCTTCCACAGAATTTAAAAATATAATTTTTTATATGGGCTTTTATTAAAAATTTTTAAGTAATCCCTGTTCTACCCACGTAAAATGGGTTGAGGCCAACCTCCATTCCAGTTTGAAGGCCCTTCAGATCCATACAATTCAAAATCTAAACCTTTAAAATCGATGAAATAGTTTTCGAGATATTTAGCTGTAAAGAGTTATATGGGTCACCCTGTATACATATGTATATGTATAATTTTAGTTCATATAATTTTCTCAGTATTATTTTCTTCTTCATGTATAGAATGTAATTCAGAAGCTTTAAAGATGTAACAAAACATGTAAATTTCTAATACAGGTTTAAAACAGTTAGTGTAATTTAAAAATATTCACAAATTCCATAAGATAATCGTTAAGATTGCTCAGTTGACAACTTTACATTAACTGTTTTATTTCTCTTGTATGTAGCGTGGATAACATCCAAGATTCATCTCAAAATTTATGCTTTTTTTACTTTTTATAGATTTTTACTTATTTTAAATAAACGATATAAACTCGATAATTTAATAACCAGTGTCTTCTCTATTCTTCGTGTTATAGAGCATACGCATGGGCGAGGGTAGTGCGACCATTGTGTTTAAGACGCAATCTGCCGCTACGGTGTTTCACAAGAAATACCAGCGTAAAATGCTCGATCTATCGCTGATAACCGTACGTCTCGTGCCGCAAAGTGCAGCCGGGAATAAAGCGATCACGGCGGTCACAAAGAAATCCTAAAGGGGAAAGAAAGAATGTCGAGATATCCTCAGTATATCTTTAATGTTAATTTAATGTAAACCGCGGATTCCTAGATGCCACTTCCCTCGCATCAAGGTTCATCAAACCTATTTAATAGAGATATAAAAAAATATGTATCTATATTTTATATATATATGCACACACACATGCACACACACCCACACATATACACATTCGTATACATATATTTCCAAAAATATATACTGCAGAAACTTGTAAATTTTAAAAAATTCAGTTTCCAATGAAACAATGATGTAAAGATAAGTTTTTGAAACATTCAAATATATACTGAATGCGATCAAATATTATTCTCCCGACTGCTGCCAACCTTCGGTTGGCGAAGACGAGGGAGTATTTTATGGATTCATTTGTACATATGATGAAAAATTGTATATTTCATATAAGATAACATGTAATGATTTGCATATAAAATAAAGTTATTCACAACAATACATCAGCATAGAAGAGAATAGCAATTGTATCTAGATTATTATAGTGATCTAATAATAACCCGGAAATGAAAGTTCTTTCGAACGAAAATAAAACCATTCTGTTGGAATCGACTATATGGAGAAATACCGAACGAACAGCATAAATATTTTTTATTTTTATCTAAATGAGAAAATGCTCATCGTATAGAAATGTTAATATATAGCGATAATACATAATATGAATAGCCGATGATAAAATCTATCAGGTGTAAAAAGGGAAACGCATATTACAGCTTAGAATGTTAATAATTAATGCGAACAGAGCACTTTTAGTGTACGTTTGCAATAATGCTTTGTCACAGATAACTTTTTTGTTTAGAGTCTAAACCTAATTCTGACAACGGTATCGTATTTTTGGATGTAATCCGCTGTCCACGCCACAGTCTTTTTGTAACAATACATTGTAGAACTTTTATATAAAGCGAATGTTTTCGCAAAGTTGAGGTTAAAACCAAGTGTCGGTATTATAGACGACTTTAGGATCCCCTTAACATTTTACATTTTCCTTACTTCCTTCAGGATCGCTAGCGCATATGCAGGTACGTACCTGCAGAATTTGAAGATTTAAATGGTCTGTTTTCATAATCATGTTATATTAATCTTATTTAATGAATAGATAATGGATTTTCACATTGACGCGTGCATTTAGCGTTTTATTTCTTTTTTATAAAAAAAATAATTTTTAAATGATGAAATGTTCTACACTACTGTAGTAAGTGAGCATCGAACATCCTGTGGGCATGATTTCGATTGGGGGAAGCCAGAAATAATACATAAGGAGAGACAGATTAGAAAGAGGGAATTAGCGGAGATGTTTTTTATTAAAAAATTTGATGACACCATTAATTTACAAAAGGACACGGAGAATTTTAACGCTCTCTACGAACATATCATAAAAGAAACGTAATTCTATCTCCTTCTTCTCTGTTTCCCTCTCTACGCTCTGGCTTTTAATATTGACGTCATTGGTTTGTTTATTACTTGTCTGTTCTCGTCAGTTAAAATTTTACCACCGCATGGCTCTTACATGCCCTTCAACATAAACGAATAACGAAAATGCCGTTTATAGTTTATATTGTATTTTACTTCTGTAAATTTAACGCACAAATATGTAAGTTTTGATTTATATAATTATTTTTGGACTTATACTTATTGTTGCGTGCCATAATTTTTGATGTTTAGTTTTTAGATTCGGCGTAGTTTGGGCATTATGTCTGACTAATAATATTTGTGAGTTTCTATACGCTTGAAAAGGACCGAAATCTGCGGTCGAAACGTAACGTTTTGTGAACAATAAAATTTGCCAGTTGGGTCGAACATAATTCTTTTGCTAATTGTTAATTATTCACTGGCAATTCAAGTTTTTACTTCTCCGTTTTTACTTCTGAATAATTTCAATGTTACATTTCAATATTGTTTTCCAAGTTATCTTTCGGAAAGCTTTCAATGATACGTATTTTAGACATTACGTACGAAATATTTCTCTGAAATGTTTCGTAATATTTCAGAAATATTTCAGTGAGAAGGGTCATAAATGATTTCGATGAAACGTTTCAGAAATACTTCTGAATAATTTCAATGTTACATTTCAATATTATTGTCCAAGTTATCTTTTGGAAAGCTTTCAATGATATATTATTTTGATGAAACGTTTCAGAAATATTTCTGAATGATTTCAATTTTACATTTCAATATTAATTTTCAAGTTATCTTTCGGAAAGCTTTCTCAAACATGTTGTGCTAGCTGTGTGGGTTTTTACCTGTCGGACAACTTTCTCTTTGTTCTCTCGTGTCGCTCGAGCACCCTCAAATTTCCATTACTCGTTCCACGAATCTCTACCATCTTAGCACTTTTCAACGAGTAATGCCGGCAAGCATTATCCGAAAGGAGCACAAAGTTGCGAGCGAGATGTCGCGACGCGATAATTCGGCGATATTCGCTGAAGTAAGATCTCAACGACCAATAGAGATGTTCGGTTCGAATTACATCGAGATTAACGCTATAGGACTAAAGTTCTAGATAAGAATGCCCGATCATCGCCAACTTATACATTGATATACTATATGATATAATATTTCTTAATGTCGAGTGAATGTCAGAAAACCAGTGCCGGCTTATTATGAAATTTGTGTTCGTTATATTTATGAAAAAAGTTTATTTATAAAGTTAAAACATTCTTATCAAATTCTTACAAGGGCTTATTAGATCAAAAATAAGGAAACCCTTTCGTATATGGAATCACTATTACATAGCACACGATCTCCATTAACGTCTATAGGAGTCCATTAGAACGTCCTGGTCGTACCAGTCACGTCTATGGACGTCCAATATGTTCGTGTACTTTGTAGAGTAATAAATAATGATCGGACCTATCCATTCCCTAAAAAGAAGTATTTATGAAGTTAAAACATCCTTATCAAATCCTTACAAAGGCCTCACTAAGAAAAATAAGGAAACCTTTCTTATGGAATCCCTAGTAAATAATGATCGGGACCTCATCATGTTAAAATAAGGAAATCTTTCTTATGGCATCCCTAATAAGTATGATCGGGGCTTTATGTTTGTAAGCCATCCCTAACAATTTCTACACGGAATATCTTGCATATCTTCTAATTTTAAGAGGCTATTTGGATTATTATAGTAGAATTTGCTATAGAGAAATTTACTCTTGATTATAGCTTACGCATCCCCTCTTTTATAAGTAATACGTATTACTTAAAGAAATATTCTTC